>JAAGKR010003935.1:46010-67830 GCA_011419295.1 Clarias macrocephalus | reverse complement strand
CGGTCTCCCGTCAGCTAAAAGGACAGCCGAGCTGATATTAGAGCACGTAGTCCGCCTGCATGGGTTCCCAAAGGACATCGTCTCGGACAGGGGGCCCCAGTTCACGTCCCGGTTCTGGAAGGCCTTCTGCCGTCTGATCAATTCCACCTGCAGTCTGTCCTCCGGTTACCATCCACAGACTAACGGTCAGACGGAGCGAACCAACCAACAACTGGAGCGCTACCTGAGATGCTTCATTGCTGATCGCCAGTGCTCCTGGGCCCGCTACCTCATTTGGGCTGAGGTGTCCCACAACCTCCACACCTCCTCTGCCACCAACCTAAGCCCATTCGAGGTATGCTACAGCTTTCAACCTCCGATGTTTGACCATCAAGAACCGGAGGTGGAAGTACCTTCGGCCCAACAATTGGTTCGCCGGTGTCGACTGCAAACGACAAGCAAACGACACCATTCAACAGGCTAACAGCCATTACACTCTACAACATCGCCGTCGACGCCCACCGGGACGAATGTACCAAGTAGGTGACAAGGAATGGCTATCAACAAAAAACCTACACCTGCAGACTGAATCAAGAAAATTGTCACCAAGATTCATCGGACCATACCATACGGATCATATATGCAATTAACTTACTATACTCTATGTACTGTATTTTTTTTTTAATGATTGACATGTCAAAAAATATCATCTCTTCCTATAGTGTCTTTACATTAGTAAGTGAACTGCAGTGTCTTGAATGAGCACACAGTTTACACATCTAGCTTTGTTAGTTAGAAGTCAGCCGTTGTGTAGTTTTTGCTCTCATTCTGTCATCTTGGACGTGAGGACAGCTGTGAACTTTGCTAGAGTGCTTTATTAGAAATAGTTCCAGTTGTTAGTGAGTACTTATAAGCATAGAAACAGATTCCCCAGCACTTTTAGTCTGTGTTGTGAAAAAGTGACGTTTGACATGTTCATTCTGAGCATATACATTCATCTTTAAAGCATATTTGATACAGACATTATTGCAAATATTATTTGTGTGTACTAATGACAGCCCAAAGAAGACTGAGCTTTTTTTTAAATTATTATTACAAAGGAGATGTGCACAGAAGTTTTTTTATGTTGCGAAGGTTTCTGTTTTATTCTTTTACAGACGTCAACAGATTCCCTTAGCTATGATCTCCTGGGTTGCACTGAGATGACGGTTGCTTGATGATTTTCTATGCATGTAAATCCCACGGTGAGAGGCTGATTTCCAAGTCAAATGCTGTTTATGGAAAACAAGACATAGTTTTACCTGGAGATAAGCATCCTATCTAAACTAAAGTTATGATGGATTACAAAGAAAATTTTCAAATATGAAATGTTAACTTTTCTTCCAGCAAACAGCTGTTTTTATTCTCTTACTCTCTTCTCTTTTCTCACTTTTTGTTCTGTGAGAGAGGAATTGGTTGGTTGGCTTTCTGAAGATCATGCACAGTGCTCAGTCTGAATTCCTGCTCAAAGAATGTGTGATTCAACTCATCTGTTTATTAATTTCCAAACTGTGCTGAATCTAAAGCCACTGCTACCCAGCCTGCACAAGGGGAATCTACACAATCCCAGGCATAATGTTTTGCATTTTAATGTTATGCCTGATCCGTGTGTATATACCTGGATGATTCCAATTTTACCTGCAGAAGATTCGTCCACTTAATTGTAATTTTTCCATAATTTTCCAATACCTATTTTAAAGTTGTCCTACATTTGCTCTTAAACTCCTCTGACTAACTTTATAATTCATTCACTGCTTTTAGTAAAAAAAAAAAAAAAAAAAAAAAAAAAATTCATATCATTATTTACAGTAAGTCAAGTGTATTCTGAAAACCGCTTCATGATTTTTGAGCTTTAATCAGGAAGCAACTGATTTGATTTTATTTTTATTTTTTGGATTCTTCAGTCTAATTTAGTATAAATAGGCTATTCTTTACCTGGAAACTAATTTCATTGTGCTGATTTATTATGTAGCTTAGGTTTGTGATGGTCTGTAGGCAATTCAGCAGATTTTAAGACCTGATTGGCTTGAAGTGTCAGTTCAATCTGGGAACCCCATATTGCCATCTCCTCTGTAAGATTGAACATGCTTTATATTGGTCCATGGAGAAATCTCATTACATCCATGGCAATTGGGTGAGTACATTTTAAATATAGTTTAAAATAAAGTCAATTTAATTGGATTTCTTTAAGACAGCATTGCCGCAAGAGCTATTTTTTCACAGCAAGTCGCCTAAGGGTACGAATTTAATTACAAACAGTTTACTGCAACTCTCTTTTTTTTTTTAGATGAAGAATTTAAAAAAAACTTTTTGGTTTTGTTGAGATTTCTGGTGCAGTCAGAAACTCCCAATTTTAACACTCATTACTTTTTCCATATAAAAATTTACTCTTAAGTTTCTAAATGCCTACATCCACTCACTTGATGGATAACAGCATCTGCCAATTAAATAAATGCAGTTTCAGTATTATAATTTTCCCAATATTTATTTATTTATTTATTTTAAATAGACAAACAAAACCAGGTACTGTATGTACATGTATTTGTAGGAGTTCTTAAAAGCCCAGAGCTATAGTCCAAACCCATTTGAAATGGCATTTCTCTTTTATTTTCAGAGAATAATGGAACTTTCTAGAGAATGTTTGAAAAAATGGGTATGTGTGTGTGTTGGCAGGTGGGGGGGGGGGGGGGGGAGGGGGTTCAGCACATTTCTAGTTGGACTCAGAGATACCTTATGGGCAAGGGGAGAAAAAAAGTAGAAGATGGGTAATAGAAGCTGAATAGGAGGGCCGGGGAGCAGAGCAAGATTCGCTCTGTTGGAGATGTATGCATTGTACAAACATTACCCGGCAAAAGCAATCTAAGAGTGTGAGAGTATATTGCGCCAATGCAACCGAGAGCACAATGTAATAAACCAACACATAGTACATGCACAATACCAGCACTGGATCCCCATAAACCTCAGTGTGAATTCAAGAGAAATGCTACCAAAGCACATTCATGTGCCTGTAGGTGATATTGTAATAAGGCTACCAAAACACACAACTGTCAAAGTAGAATATGACTACAGTAGAAAGCAAAAGACTCTAAAAATGAACCTGTGGTACTTGCTAAATACTTGCAACCCATAGATATGCAAATCAATGATTATTATTATTATTATTATTATTATTATTATTATTATTATTATTTGCCTCTTCTTTTTAATTGTGCTGCTATGTATACTGTACATAGACACCGCAGCACACCCCCAGAGGTCCTGTGGAACTATGCCAGAGGGCCAGAACCACTGTGGACACGTGGGAAACCTAGAACTTAGGTTATTTAAATGTTAATGGTTTTAATGTTATTGCAGATTGGTGTATTGTGCATTACAAATAATTACACATGGGCTAATTAAATTGAAGCCACAAAATGTGGAAATCAGGAAGGTTTCCATTAAGCACATTATCTCCCCTTCGCTTGGGTGCAGTTCAATTCAAGTTATTTGGAGTTTCATTGATGCCTGCAGGCTAATTATGCTCTTACTGATTTACCGATTTAACCCCTCAGATTGAACATCCTGTATCCAGAATCCTCAGCCGTCCCTTGACACAAATAAATTCTCAGAGCCTTAACTAACTCCTCTGGCAATTTGGACAGTCATAATAAAAATCTAACAGGATGCTACATTTCAAGGAGGAAGTCAGTTTCAGTCAGTCCATCACTGTTGAATCCTCATAAGTGTGACTGGCAGGTACTTAACTTCTCTTAACCTCTTTTTTTTAGGCGTCGCTTAATTCTAACGCTTAATGTCCATTCTAAGGAGGTGCTTACGGAAAAGCAGTCTAGATTAAATGTAACTGTGTATTAAAAGGTCCGGAAATCCCTTTAATATTGAAACTATGAAATCTGCTTCTCTGAACATGGTGAGGGGAGGAAAAGAATAGAGGAGCTTAAAATAGTCAATCACATCAACCAGGCTCTGGGAGGATGGCCAGCCTAGGCAAATCATGCGTGGTTTAATTATGAAAGGTATCAAAATGGATCTAAATTTTGAGTAATTAATGTACGTTATGAAGTTATCCAGACAAGTGCTGAGACAATGAAGCATAAATCATATTAAATAAGTGACTAATACTGCTTGTTCTCTCTTATATTTCTTTCATTACCCCTCTCTGCTTTACAACACCTTACTACAATGCAGTGGAAAATACATAACTGTAATTCATTACAATACATTTATTTTTAAAGTATTATTATTATTATTGTTATTATTATTATTATTATTATTATTTTCATTTTACAAGCATTTACTTAAAAATGAATACTATTATTTACCTTTGTTTCCATGGGTAAAACTCCTTACAATTTTATGTAGACATTTACAGATCATCTTATAAATCTAAATGGTGTCTTTAGGCAATCCATCCAATCAAAGAATAATGTTAATTAGTAAAATTGACTCTCAGGTTCGCTCAATTGAGAAAATTTGGGGCAACCCAGTTGGCATTGATTAAAGATTATGAAAAATAAAAAAGCAAGTCAATGCAATGCATAAATGAAGAAAGTACAGTTAATTAACCAATTATGACCAAGGGAATGGTGGCATATACCCTCACCTAAAGGATTATTAGGAACACCTGTTCAATTTCTCATTAATGCAATTATCTAATCAACCAATCACATGGCAGTTGCTTCAATGCATTTAGGAGTGTGGTCCTGGTCAAGACAATCTCATGAACTCCAAACTGAATGTCAGAATGGGGGGGGGGGGGGGGGGGTGATTTAAGCAATTTTGAGCGTGGCATGGTTGTTGGTACCAGACGGGCCGGTCTGAGTATTTCACAATCTGCTCAGTTACTGGGATTTTCACGCACAACCATTTCTAGGGTTTACAAAGAATGGTGTGAAAAGGGAAAAACATCCAGTATGCGGATGTGGGCGAAAATGCTTGTTGATGCTAGAGGTCAGAGGAGAATGGGCCGACTGATTCAAGCTGATAGAAGAGCAACTTTGACTGAAATAACCACTCGTTACAACCGAGGTATGCAGCAAAGCATTTGTGAAGCCACAACATGCACAACCTTGAGGCGGATGAGCTACAACAGCAGAAGACCCCACCGGGTACCACTCATCTCCACTACAAATAGGAAAAAAAGGCCTACACTTTGCACGAGCTCACCAAAATTGAACAGTTGAAGACTGGAAAAATGTTGCCTGGTCTGATGAGTCTCGATTTCTGTTGAGACATTCAAATGTTAGAGTCAGAATTTGGCGTAAACAGAATGAGAACATAGAACCATCATGCCTTGTTACCACTGTGCAGGCTGGTGGTGGTGTAGTAATGGTGTGGGGGATCTTTTCTTGGCACACTTTAGGCCCCTTAGTGCTACTTGGGCATCGTTTAAATGCCACGACCTACCTGAGCATTGTTTCTGACCATGTCCATCCCTTTATGACTAGAATGTACCCATCCTCTGATGGCTACTTCCAGCAGGAAAATGCACCATGTCACAAAGCTCGATTCATTTCAAATTGGTTTCTTGAACATGACGATGAGTTCACTGTACTAAAATGCTCCCCACAGTCACCAGATCTCAGCCCAATAGAGCATCTTTGGGATGTGGTGGAACGGGAGCTTCGTGCCCTGGATGTGCAGCCCATAAATCTCCATCAACTGCAAGATGCTCTCCTATCAATATGGGCCAATAATTCTTCAGGTGAGTGTAAATGGATGTGAAGTCATGTTTATACATATATACAGAGGAACCTCGGTTCATGAACGCCCCAGAGCACGACCAAATCAGTTTACGGCAAATAAATTGCCTAAAATGTGTCTCTGTTCATGAGCTTCTTCTCAAAATACGACCCAGAAACCACCATCTCAAGCTGCCGCTATTAGCTGAACAAAGGCATGAGCACGTCACGCAGCATTCTTTTTAACGCCTTTTTTTTTTTTGCAGTGCAGTTGCGCAAGTGTGCAGTGCAAAAAAAAAACATATCTAATATATTTAACATCTAACATATTTTATACTATTTCATTTTTGTATAATTAAGGCTTTTTAATATTATATATATATTATATTTTTTTATATTTTGTGAAATATTAAAAATATAAATAAACAAAAGACATCAAAATTGATATATAGTTAATTATTTTTACATGTGTTCCTATGGAAAAAACTGAATAGGTCGTAGACCAATCAGCTTATGACCAGAACTTATGATCAAATTAAGTAATAATTTTGCGAACTGAGATTCCACTTAGATGACAGAAGATTTAGTGCTTAAACAAGGAAAAAATTATTAAAGACTTGTTTTTTTGGAGAATGAAGTCTGGCTTATGAGTTGATTCCATTTCCTATGTCATCTCCATTTAAGCTGTTCAACACTTCCAGCTCTGTTGCCAAGATACTTAAAACAAGTTTGAAATAGCTGACAGTTTTCATGTGTTGTTTTCTTGGTGTGCATGATAACCCTGGTAAAGCATAGTTTTTTTTTTCACCTCCATTTTCCTGTCAAACCATAATGTCACCTACAGTAACATAATTCACCCCTAATTCAGCATTTCTGTAATTTTGAAGTGCTGTTATGCTGTTGTGCTCCTAAATATGTCTACTGGCATACAAGGGATTAAAAATAACTTCCATTTGTGCCTTTCTGCTTTCGATAGTATTCTTTTCATATTCTCAGCCCTCTGAGTGTCAAGTTATCTGGGAATTTGCACATCAACTTTTGCTTCTAATTCAAAAAAAGCCATTATCCAACTACAAGGGACACTGGGAACAACTCCGGGATCACTTTTTAATTTTTGTATTTGGCAGCTTGGCAGATTATACAACAATCGTTTGAAGTAGATTCAACTAGTGCGGTCGATAGGCTTAAATGAAAAACCACAAAGAAAGGAGTACATCACTCCTTCTGAAGAAATGCAAACCAATGTGAACTAATTCAACAACAGATACAGTTTAAATAAGTTTAACAGATACTATTTCATGTACAGTACTAAGCAAACATATAATAACATTCCATTATGTAAAAAATTTTCGTGGATACACGGAAATTGCACTTACACAACAATTATAGCATAACATAAGTTACTGTTTCTCTCTTGTATTGTGTACTATAGTAATTAAACATTAAATAACACAGATCCAAGTGATAATAAGTCCTTCATATAATAAAGCGGTATTATCATACCATCATTGTGCCTGAGATGGCCAGCAACCCTGTCTCACATGTTACTGACTGCACTCTCTTGGCGCTTTTACAGTACACACAGTATGTTATACACTGAACCTACAGTATACTGCTACCTCATAGGGGAGGTGGAGATTCTGTCACAGCAGGTGCTTGTAGGTTGAGCCTGTACTTTTGCCCTACTAGTGACTATGAGGTGTTGCATTTTGTGATGTCATACTCTAACCGTGTCACAGTCGCCCCTCGTGAATGACTTCAGCTCCGCCATTTTACTTATTTTAGCTTCACACCTCCCACTTGAACTACTGGACTACTTGAACCTACTTGGACCTAAGTAATTCATACTTTGTTTTCCTTCAGCCTGTTCGTCTGTAGGAACCAAGACAACTAATTGTCTAATATCTCTATGAAGGATAGTTGATGACCTTGCTTTGTTTTTAATGTGACGCTTGGGTCTATAGGTCTCTTGTTGGCTGCCATGTAGAGGAAGGCTTGGCACTCATCCCATGTGAAAACACTATTGCCCCCAAGTTATGAAGGGCTCGCTTTACACTGCAAAAAGTGACCACCGCTGCCCCATTCCTATGAGGAGAGCTTGGGGGATAGATTTCCCAGATCCATTTCCTGTGATTCACCACCAATCACTCGCTAGCCCAGCCTTTTAGATTTCCCTGACTCTTGTTTGTAAAAAACATCTGAAACCCATGTCGGATTAAATTCCTATTTCCTGTCTCTTGGTATGCCTTCCTGATAAGAATTGTACCTTTTTTCTTGGCAGGCATAACGAGACCATTTGGGTCATAAAGCCCAGCAGCCTGACTTAGTAGCTGCCTCCTGGTCAAGCGGTTAGGCGTTTTTAATTTCTCTTTGGCTTCAAGGAGGCTTTGACATGTTCTCATCATCTTTTTCCTCTTTGAGAAGTTAATGGAACTCATAATGTAGAGTTTGTCCTCTTCTACCAAGTTTCCTTGGTAATACTCCCTTTCTAAATTGAAGCAAAGTACATGTGGTCCTTTTAGCAAAAGATCATTCATGCTCAGTCCATTGAAGCCAGACCAGCCACACCGGAGTTGGGTGGGGATTTGGGGCCACTAAGTGGCTGACATACCAAACTGGTTCCTTCCATCACTTCTCTGTGATTTTTATCGCTGCTCTTCTTTCGACCTCACCATGGACCTGAGCTGCATAAATACCCCACCATTCTGGAGTTGTTTTTCTGTTTTTAGGAGAGCCCTTTCTACTCCACTTCTGTTGTACGGAAGGGTGGATGGGTTCTGAATCCATGGATATTTCGTATCCCAATCTGGAGACTTACTGTGGGAATCTTCTTCAACATAGTTCCTTCTCTTCCACCCTTCACACTTTGGTTCACAGGCTGCTCCAATACTGTCCCACTTCCACCACTTAATAAAATCCTTGTTACTTGCCATTGAGCGTTTTGTGCTAGCCGCATGACTTTCCCCTCTTTGGATCATCTTCAGGATATTTGCGGCTTCAGCCTTCTCAAAGATATTTCTCATACTTGACTGCAGCTGCCCACATGGACCAAGCAAAATGTGTTTTAGACTCATATGCAGTCATATCCACCATCTCAAACAGATCTGGGTGTGTTCCAGCAACAGTCTCCCCAATGGACTGTCCCACAGTACATGATCTCCCACGATTTTCACTCTTTGTGGTGCGAGTCTTCCCTCTCGGTGGGATAAGGAGTTCAATCTTCTCTGGTCTTTTCAATTCTTTTAGCTCTGCCTCTGGAAAGAATTTTTAAGTTGCTCTGGAGTTACGTATTGGCGTATGTTATGATCCTTTAAATCATAACAGATTAATTGATGAGCCTCTGTCCCCTTGTACGTTTTGACTCTAATCCTGAGCAGGTACCTTTTTGTACTCAAGTTGGGTTCCCCTTGTCTCAGGAGGTTTTCCTTTTCCCTTTTCCTGCAGACTTTTACAAGTCCTTCTTATTACCACTGAGCTTGGGTAAGATTGTAGGTTTGATTCTTACCACTAGCAAAATCTGTGCTACAGATGCTGTCACATCCAACTTATCTTTCATATCAGTTTCTGATGCTTGTGCATTCTCAGCAACCATTTGAGCCCATGCGAAGTCAACTTTTCTTGCTTCAAATTCATTGGTCAACTGTGTCAGTTTGCATACATGACCCTCTAACTCTGCTCTTTCAATTTTTGGAGTCTATCTTTCCGAGTTTACCAGTGCCTTGGTTGCCTCTTTCCCCAGTCTCATGGACAGGCATGGTGACAGCACATTCACAGGCTGTGTCTGCTGTGGAGACAGTGGCTGACACCTCAGCTTGTCCATATCTTTTCCAGAGATTAGTCTGCACTAGTTCATTAATTTCCTTGAACCTCGCCTTACTTTCTTCCTCGGTTCTTTTAAGGTCAGCTTCTTGCTGTGTTAAAAGTAATACCTCTGTACTGTAACCCAGCCTTGTAATCATCACTGGTTTCAAAAACTTTTCTTGCTTCAGAGGAGTGCTTTCTGAATTCTTTTTTAAGTTCTGATTCCAATAATCTATGTGCTTCTCTACAGAGGAAGTTAGCTTGCTTGGTGAAGCTACTTTTTGCTAAAGTTCTTCTTTTTTTCAGTTTGTCAACCGTTTTTAATGAAGTTTCCTCTGCCATTTGCTTAAATGTAATACTCTTACCTTGTGTCGGCAGCACTTTGTCTCTGGACTTTACTGAGCTGTTATTCTCTGTCGTCATTGCTACACGGGGTTATCAAGTGTGGTTATCAACTATCGAGTTCTCTGGAAATTTGCACATCAACTTCTGCTTCTAACTCGAAAAAAGCCATTAGCTAACTACAGAGGACACAACGAACAACTCTGGAATCACTTTTTAATTTTTGTATTTTGCAGCTTGGCAGGTTATACAACAACCGTTATACAACAAGGTGGAGTCACCGAGTGGGGTTGATAACTTTAAATAAAAAACACAAAGAAAAGGTTATATCTCTACTTCTGATGAAATGCAAAAAATTGTGAACAAATGTAACAACAAAAACAGTTTAAATGAGTTAACACATACACATACAGAACAATATTACCTTACCATACCATCAGTGTCCCTGAGATGACCTGCAGCCAATGGATGGGCTACCTCATCTCACATGTTACTAACTGGAGGCTCTTGACTCTTTTAAAAGCTGTAGTTTATACATTGTTACCTCATAGTTACAATGAGTTCACAGAAGGTGCCTGTACGTTGAGCCTGTACTTTTGCCCCACTAGTGACTATGAGGTAATGCATACTGTGATGTCATACTCTAACCGTGTCACAGTCGTCCCTCATTGAATGACTTCAGCTCTGCCATTTCACTTATTTTAGCTTCACACTGAGTGCTTGGCTTTTTATAGAGTTCTGTGGCAATAGGCAGATGAGTATGAAAAAATCTGTAAAACGTTTGAAAATTTTTAGTTTGGCAATCCCTACACCTTTGAAGCTACTCTGTATACAAGCACAATTCTGTATAAACATGTCAGGTTTTAAGCTACAGTATACAAATAGTTTCATTCCACTAATTTAATCAGACAAGCACTGATGTTTAGTGTAATAGCTGTGGTACTTTTCACTGTTTGTATCACTCCACTTGTTTATTTTACTTACACTTTATTAATTCATACACTTACTACAGTCTGTACATAGTCTTATTACAAACTGTACATTGCATGTGAAAATGCATTGTTTTATACAGCTGTGGGGTAGTCATAAAAAATATAAACATTTGTTAAGGGATCTGAAAAAAAACTAAGTAAAAGGAATGTTCAAGTCAAACCAGGATTTTTGATTGTGATAAACTTATTTCTCTAGACAATCCCCTGCTACACTAATTCACTTGTCCCAGCATTTCACTAGTTCTTGGATACCATCATGGTAGAAAGTTTTCTCAGTCCACCATAATCGGACTGCCTGCTTAACGTCTGAAACATTGGCCTCTGAGGATTTTTTTTATCGTTTACATTTAAGTCATTGTCCTGCTTATAGAAAATCCTAATATTTTTCTGTATTTTGCTTAGCAAACATAGCTTACATGTAACAGACTACATGGTGGTTTATTGTAAAAAAAATAAAATAAAATAAAATAAATAAATAAAATAATAATAATAATGCTATTATTATAGAACATTGTATTTTATCACATTGTATTTAATATTGGTTTTTAATTTTTTTTTTTTTTTGAAGCAATCAATACGCATCATGCCCATATCTGTGAAAAGGTCACACGGCATTATAGCTCGAGTTTAGTCTATTGCTTATAACCTATAATTTCTCAGTGACATATACATATAAAATACTCTGTATATGTTAGGAACCACCACTAGAGGGCACTGTTTGTTTGTCTTGTAGTTCTTGTTGATCGACTCAGTTTCCCAGAAGGCACCTCGGTCAGGTGATGAGAGTGCTCACCTGAACCGAGGTGGCTCATTAAAGAGTCTATGAATAGCAGTTTTTTCTGGGAAACTGGGTCGAGCATTGTTGGTATGTTTATATGTAAACATATCCTTGTCAAGTGGGCAGTCCTTTTGTTTGGTTTTGTTTCTTTGAGTTTATATTTTAGTTATATTATTTAACCTTTGTTTTCAAGAGGGCTCTATTATTAGTTTTCTTTATATTCTTTGTGCTGATGGATTCATGGAGCTGTCTTGTTCAGTGTTTAGTTAGGCTGTGTCTCCTCCTGTGTAAGTACTGTTCTGTGTTTCCCTAGTGTTGGTCTTTTTGTTTAGTTCTTTGTTTGTAGCTTCCCTTGTCTGTCTAGATGTGTATAGCCACATGAGTGCTTAGCCGCTAGCAGGGTTAGCTGCTAGTAGGCCTTGGCTGCTAGTAGGGTTAGCCCCCAGTATGTTTAGCCCCCAGTAGGCTAGACTACTAGTGGCTTTGGTCGCTAGTAGGTTAGCCGCTCGTTTGGAATAGCTTCATGTGTGCCTTGCCTCTTGTGTTCCAGTACCCCTAGTAGGTTAGTACTAACCCAGTTAGCCATTAATACTATTGGATATTAACCCGGTTAGGTCAGCATCCAGTACATTCATGTTCAATGTACTGTAGCTATTAATCCTAGTAACCACTAACCCATGCAGTCTCGCCCTGTCTCTCGCCCCTATGTGTCTTTAGTTAGTTCTAGCTCCATGTCTCCCTGTGTCAGCTCTTAGGCCCCATTTACACTGCAGGTCTCTGCCAAATTCTGATTTGTTGCCTATATCTGATTTTTCAGACCGTCTGTTTACACGTTCTTTCAACTATGACCCATATCTGATTCAAGTGTTTACATTTGCCATACCGTCTGAAACATTGTGCATACTTAAAGGGAGGTTCTTGCACTACACACTAGCCAAGATGGACGAAGGCGAAATATGCTTGATGCTAGCACTGCGATATATGCAAAGTTTGCGAAACGGAGAAGGAGGAAAAGGGCCATCATTGCAGCCTGCGCATATGCTTCATTTGTGTCCTCAACCATTCAGAGGAATGTCTGGGTGCGAGACATGTTGGGGTCGCTCTCTGGTGGCTGGCAATAGGTGCAGGCTATTTGTTTGGGATGAGCAGCGCCTCGGTGTGCCTGATTACGTCATTTAAATCGCGAAGAAGTTGCAGTTTTAATGACGTACAGAACGCAATGCCTCAGAAAATCCAGTCTGTCAGTTTACACGACAATCACATTAGCGAATATCTGATTTATTCCCACATATGAAGGAGACCTGAAACCGATCTCGAAATATCGGAATGCATGCGTTTTTTTTTTTTGTTTGTTTGTTTTTCCTGTTTACACGGACATAGAAAATATCCGATATGTGTCACATATAAGCAAAAAATCAGAATTGGGTCACATTTAACTGACAGTGTAAACGTAGCTTTAGTTCCTGTGTTCAGCTCTTAATTCCCGTGTCTGCTGCTAAGAGCATGTGTTTGCCCTGAGCCCTAGTTTGAGTTTGTTGTTTTAGTTTCTTTGTTTGACTGTTTGAGTTTGTAAAAATAAAGACTTTTTCTGTTTAAACCCCTCTGTTTATGCCTGCCCTATATGCCCACGGCAACAACATCCGCCGGTCTGGCCTGTAGTAACAGCTGGACCTTGACAGCATACACGTATGCTCTTTGCAGACATCACCTAAACTGTATTACTGCATAAGGTGGGCCCTCAGCATTTACCTCAAAATATACCAAACCATCCTAAATAAACTAAATATAAAAAACTAAATATAAAAAACACAACTAAATATACCCAACCATTTTTTTGTTCTGTAACTTATCCATTTCTGGAACAAAAATGTGTTGCCTGAAGCAGCAAACTGTTGTACTGTTTCCTCACTTAAACCCCTGCTTTTATCACCTACCTGAAAAAATATAACATGACAAGGTCAGATCACCTGAAAGATTGGTGTTCAGTACCACGATTTTTGCACTAACAATCATATTTTTTGTTCATAAAATAGAAAATATTCACTGTATAATTCATAATTGTGGGTTATATGCAATGTAACATTTTATTAACTTGATATATAAATCCAGTTCAGATCAATTTTACAGCAACTTATTGAACTTATAGTCGTCTTTCTTGGTAGAATACACACACACACACACACACACGTATATTTGGTGGTTCAAAATTAACTAGTGTAGCCCACACTATGTGGCTGTGATAATATTGGAGACCTTATTTGCATGCAGGATGGTGCACCACCTCATTTTGGTCTTACTGTGCGTGTGTGGTTAGACCAGCATTTTCCAGGATATTGGCTGGGATGACGTGGACCTCATGAATCACATCCAAGATCCATCCGCGGCCAGATCGCACGCCATGTGATTTTTTATATACACAAAGGAGGTGTACGAGACAAATCCTTGCACACTGGAGAAATTGGAGGCACAATTCAGGAGGTTCTCAGCGATATTCAGAACGACTTCCTTTAGAAGACATTCCATCCCTGGCTCTTTAAGGAAACCGCCCAGCACATCGGGCCACAGATATACATCTGCAGTTTCTGTGGCAGTTATTTACAGGCTTGCCAGCTCGACGCCAATTGTATCTGAGCATTTGGGGGTGAAGGACCTTGCTCAAGGTTATGACAGGGGCAAACCGGCAGCGTCAGGGCTCAAACCGGGGACCTCCTGGTCCGTAACCCAACACCGTAATCACCAAGGGCCATACATGAAAATGCACAGTTATGAAGTAAAATCTGGGACTAATCACTACTTAGTCCAGACTGTTGGTTCAAGCACCATGTTAGATGATTATATTTACAAATCTTTTTAAAAATTTGTCCATTGAGGCTAATTTCTTTAATTCCACTACACTACACTTACATTGATAAGTCCTTATAGTGATTAAGCAGATGCATATGACCAAAAAAATGTTTGTTGAAGTACTATTTGATTACTTTCTCTATTATCTATAATCTCAATTTTTTTTCATTAAACGCCTCTGATGAAGACGCTTGAAGTAGATACAATAAGCCAATTTTGCACCATCAAAGTACATACAATATCATATGAAGAGACAGCAGAACTGTAAGGCCTGATTGACAGCAAGCTCAGCTTTTTTGTTTACCGTGCTTAATATTTGTCACAGCATTACTACACACTAAAAATAACGCCCTTATACAAAGGCGCCTTTGTCTTTGAATAAATGTGTTCTTATCTTTATGTAGAATATTTTTAATGACAAAAGACTGTTATATGGCTTAATCCTTCATAATATTAATACAGAGTTAATGATGGGTAGTAGCATTTTTGTGTAATTTAGTGAAAAAAATAAGCTATTTTGGCAGTTATCGTTTAATGGATCAGAAGAAAAACAGCACCATTAATGCCAGTAACTGCTACTTAGAAGATACAGTACATTTTTGTGGCATAAGCTTTTTTGTCCTACCCAAGTTCAGTGGTAATAACACAATCTAAGAAATAAGGCTTAAATTGCAGTGTTGTAAGTTCTTGGTATTTTTATGACCATCAGTGCACACAAAAAGTATGAATGTGGTGTGATGGGGTGAATATGATTCATCACAACAGTTTCAATTCCTTTTTCTGATTGGTCAAAAGGATCAGACACTAGTGTTGTATCCATGTTGTCATCACTTTTTTCTATTTATTAGCAAATACTTAATAATAATTGGATGGTTTAATTTATTATCATTTTATTTCAGAGTCTTCAGAGTCAGCATTTGAGCTAAAGCTGTAACGTTACGTTTTTCAGACTTTCTTCAGAAGGAGGTGAATTTCATCCCTGGCCGTTTGAGGAAACTGGTTAATGCCACTGGTGCCTATTTTGAAATGTAAACATTTGCTTTCATTTACCTATGTAATAAAGTACAATTTGTTTCGATTTGAAATATGGACGTTATTACCACTTTTTAATGCCTAATTATTTTTCACGCACTCTGTATATATGGGTAACAAGTTTAAGGTGTTGTTCTTTTATTATTATTATTATTATTATTATTATTATTATTATTATATAAGTGAAATAAAACACTTTGACAATTTCTGGTAGAGATTCAACTTTGGGCTTGTGAAAGTAACATTAAGTATATCATATATATTTCTTTCATTCATTTATTTCATATTTTATTTATTAAGACCTATAATTCACATTTTCGCATGATGAGTTCAAATTTATATTCTTAACAAACCAACATTTTCTATCAACCATAGATTTAATCATGTGTGACTAATTAGTGATCACTAACACTAATGGTGCATAATATTTAGCCAAATAAAGGAATAACTGATTGGCTTAGTTACAAGAAAGAAAGAAAAAAGAATTCATTTGCTAAAAAGGGTAATTTAATTACCAGCATTTACATTATTAAACAATTAAAGCATTCTGTACAGAGTGTGAGGATGTTTAAAATAACTATTCCTATGTTGAAAAAAAAGGTTCTTAAAAAAAGGTTCTTACTTTGAACCGTTCTCTACTTGATGGACAATATACAAACTGTAGAATTTTGTGGGATCGTAGATTTCTAAGACAGTGTGTATACTGTATACATTAAAAAATAAAAATAAAAAAACAAGAAAAGAATTCCTGAAAGAAAAATCATACAATTCGTCTAACTGTTTTAAGATAGCGGACTAGTTTTTCCTTTCTGTGGCAAGAAGTGCATAACAGGTTGCTGAAGAAGAAAGGAAAAAAAGCAAGTGCAGGAATGATCAAACCCAAGGGGGCTTTGGACAACTAATTTGCCTTCCTTCAAATCTCCTAATGGTTCAGCCATCTAATCAAACCATCTTGTTTTGTGAAGCATGAATGCTGTGTTCCTCATGTGAGGTATTTAGCATGTTTCAATTTCCTGGCATTTAAATTTAAATTTGGGAAAAGCGCTCAATAACTGGACAGGTTCCACTTTCTAAGGCAGCTGCTATAAGGAATCCTAATACTATTCTATTCTGCAAGGCAAGCTTGCTAAATGCAAGTAGCCCTTTAGAGTGTTTGCCAATTCCCAAAGCAGTTCTATTAGCCAGTAATTCATCTTCTCTATACAGGTCATTAATCTGGTTTAATGCTGACATTATCCTGGAACTGGGAAGAACACATAGAGCTCCCTTCCATGTTGATTTGTTATGTGCAGCAAAAGCGTTAGTGTCAGTTAACCTTTCGTTTTCAGAACTTTATATAGTACAAAATGTCAGAAGTATTTCCATGAAATGTAATACAAATTCAAGGAGTCAGCCTTTAGAAATTAAATAGAATGCAGTTTTGTTCTGGAGGTAAAAAAAAAAAAAATAATAATAATAATAATTCAACAAACTCAGATAGTAGATGGTGTGATATCATGAGTTTCACAGAGTAATCAATTTTCATCTTCCACCCCAAGAACACCAAGCCAAATACATAAGAGCTGATCTTACACTGATCATATATATTGTATATATTTATCAGCTCTTATGTATATATATATATTATATACACTGATCACAGTATACTTGAGCTTTACTCAAAATCAACCTACTGTACAGTATGACACTCTACTCTAGTTAAACTTCTTAAGTACATGGTTTACTATAACAGTTCTTTTTAAGCATAATTAAATCATGTACTTTGTATACTTTCCTTAAATAATAAAATATTAAACCTGTGTAAAGTAATTTTTTTATCAACATTACATGAGTGAGCTGGTCTAGCCAGATCTATTAAAGTTTTGCATTCTAAAAGCTTTGTATTAAACTTAAGATGTCTTTCAGATGATGGATAGACAAACCGCATTGTGTTTAATATACTCATCTACAAAAGAACATTTGCATTATATAAAAAAAAATGAGCAGCAATTTTTTACAGCTACAAAAACCTCAAATCTAATTTATTATTTCGTTTGTTGTAACTTTAAGAACACAGAGAGGGTAAAATCCCCATCTTGCTCTGCAGAGTGATACGTTGTGGTGGATAACCTACTGTAACTCAGATCTTCTTAATGGCCACATGCATTACATTTGCCCTGTGATTATGTCTAGCTGACGTGTTTCAAAAATAAGGAAAACATTCTAATTGTGCATTTTGTCTTCACACTATTGTGCCCCATTTAGACTATGCTAGCAGAGAGGGAGGACCATCGGAATGCCTCAAATCGCCAGGAATACCATTTGCAGGCCATTTGCAGAGTGCGGAACAGATTGGTTCCACTGCTGATCGCCCTATAGGTCTTGACAACGGCAAGACAAGACGCATTAATGAAAACAGGACAGATTAATTTCATGATGTCATTAGAAATTGTACGGAAAATGTTACTGCAACTGCTGCTGGTAGGGTAACACGATAAAGTCATCAGACTACTCAATGACGTTCGGCTGCAGCTGGACTTGCTGGATATGCAAGGAGGCTGCATCGTGGGCCAGTGTTGACTCTGTGCCATTGTTAACCTTGTCTGAATTTTGAACGTCTAATACTGATAGACTGATAAACAGATTTTTGTATAAAATTTGACTTTCTTATTTATTTTACAAATAAATTTTGTCAGAAATATATACGTGTAATGTGCATCTCTTCTGTCCAGTTCAGTGTTGGGGGATGTTACTTTTTAAAGTAACTAATTACATTACAAAATTACTGTCTTTAAAAAGTAATCAGTTACATTACTGCGTTACTTTATGATAAAAGTAACTAGATCGAGTACTTTTCCATTGCAGAAAATGAAAACTCTTTTGTGCTTCCTGATGCATGTTGTTTTAGTCAAGACCTTTATAATTATTCTACCATCATCACTCAGTTTGGCTCATAATCTGTTAACTACTAATATCCCTATTTCACCTTCATCATGATTCACCGCGAGTTTTGGCGCTGTGATTAGGTTTGCACCTTGCCGCGCGTCGGACCTCGCATAATCAAACCGCTAAGGTGAGATAGGGGTATAGCCGCAGGAATAACGGGGGGGGGGGGGGGTTATCAGGGGCGGGGCTTGTAGGATGACTTTCTCACACACACTGGGAATGACTGCTGTCTGAATAACGGTACCTGAGTACTTGAATGGCGGAACTAACGCGTTAGATTACTCGTTACATCAAAAAAGCCATCCGAGCGCTCTAACGTGTTACTTTGTAATGCGTTACACCCAACACTGGTCCAATTCAGGTAACACTTAATATAATATGTAAGCAGAAACTTTGCTAGAGTTATAAGTATGTAGTTGTTATTCTTTCGGCTGAACCCATCAGGCTTGGGACTGGCACTAAGGATGCCTTCCAACCCAAGTCGTTCTGTATGGCAGAGGAGAAGTTTGCCACTGAGCCACCAATGCCCTGTAGCTAACTATGGTATAAGAATGGGGGAAAAAATTATACAAAAAAAATACAAAATGTCACAATATGTACTGCTTGGTCTTGGTGTATGTCCAGTATTATGTGGTCTCCTTACACCAGTAATGTTGTATTTTATGTAAATAATATTACAGGGTAAACCAAATAATTTGACATAATTTCACACTAACAACATAACCAATTCTCACTCAAATTATCTCAAAGATGTGTAAAAACTAAGTTTAATATTTTATATTTCATTCTGAGTTCAGAAACCTGAAAATTCAAAAAGCATCTTGTTTTCAGTGACGAGGCCACATTTCATACGAAGGGCAAAGTCAACAAGCATAATGTTCGAATTTTGGGGGAAGAAAATCCTCCATGCTGCAGCTGAGCACATGAGTTACTCACTCTGGCAGGAGCTGGACTACCGACTTGCGATGCACATATTGAAGATTTGTGAAGCTTTTTGGAATCGGTTCTAAAATCTATATCCGTTTCCATATGTTGTTGAAATTTTTATGAATAAAAAATTCTTTTTTCAACACGAAGCCTATTTAATTTTGTTTGCCTAGGACATGTAGTTACTGAGATATTCATATTGTAAATGATGTAAAAAAAAAAAAAATTTGGGACACTCTGTAGAATTTAAACATTTGAACAGGAAATCTTATATGTGACATGCATAGAGCGAATACCGTAAAAATTTAGCTAGGATATGGCATTGTATTTGTGACCTGTAATTGCATGCACACTATTCTTGCATATGTGTGCATTCAGCCACAAAGTCGCAAAGTCTCCCTGTTACAACCACTCTATAAGCATCCTACTGTGTGGTCAGCTCTTAGAGCATGGTGCTGGAGGCTGGGGGCCTCACGCTGAGCTCCCTGGCACTTTCTTGCTTCTGCTGACACACCGACCTTCGCATGAGGTATCAGCTGCATAAATTCCAGTAGGTTGCCCTGGCTGGAATGCTGCTAAGAGACAAGGAGGTGTGCTTATAAACGGGCCAGTCCGGTGTGCCTGGAGAGCATAAAGAGAATCCACTGCTGCTCCCCTGGCTATAGTTAAAACCCCATGAGTTCAGGCTATACCACGCTATAGGCAAATCACATGTCCTTAAGTCTCAAAGGTTCTGTCTGAGGGAAGGAGATTGACTGTAATGTCAGAATGGCCGGTCCAGCCGAGCAGCCCTCTTTGCAGTGGATTATTAAGTTGGTCATGCATTCTGTCATAAAGAGAGCTGGGGCAGGATGCAAATGCAGACAATAATTTAATGTTGTGAAATTTAGAGATCATAAAATGACATAAAGAAGTGAAACACAACACAAGAACAATAGGCTCAAACCAAGCAACTTAAAACCCAGGTCCTTAAATAACCCCTCTAATGGTGTTGTTCTGATGAGTTCTGAATAAATCTGGTTGTGTTCCCATGGCAACAGTCCATGTTTTGGTTGGCAAAAAGAAAAAAGAAAGTTTGTTGCACAAGTGAACACAAGTGAACAGGAATATATTAATTTTACAATGGCCATGACTCTGCCATCATCCTAGAACGTACATGAGACAGTACATTGGAACAAAAAATGGAATTGGAACAAAAATTGGAACGAAAATGTCAGCAAGTATTTATTTTTTTCCTTATTTTTTTTCATTAACACATTTCAGTATGAGGTGACTGCATGAAGGGTTAGCAGAAGAAATCTCTGACAGCTTTACACTTCAATTTATTTCGCTCAATTTTGATCCGCATGCCCAAGATTCGGAAAAGATTGTCTGTCAAATGTTTGTTTTGTAAAAGCTAGTAGTTTTTTTTTCTTTCTTTGGTAGTTGATTGAGAAATGAAACAACTCTAGTGACAGCTACTGTAGTTTACGGAGAATACTTGTCCACGGAACAACTAGGAAAAACAATAGTCGTGATCCGAGAGCTCAGGTATCGATATGTCAACCATTTTTACCTCATATCACTGTTGTTGTTTTTAGGCTTGTTTTACTCGATTTTCTATTCATCTTCCAAAAATTCTCTCTGTTTAAATATTTATTGGGCATTTTTTTCTCTCTTCTTGTATTTTTTTTTTCCTAGACCGAAAGTAAGGATTGCAACCTTGTATGTTGGAGTATGACCTTTAGTTTCCTAGTCTGTTTTTATGTATTCTTAAATGTTCTCTTTGTAAGCACTTCTTAGCCTCTGTCTACACATACAGTACATATACAACACAAGTACAGTATATTACCTTCCACTGCCTTCAGACATGTGCCGAAGCCTAAAGTCATATGAGCCTGGTTTTCCTGGGTAATAAGCCACAGTGTTTTTTTTTTTTTTTTTTGCTCACCCCCGAGTTCGTGAATCAGCACTGATGTCATAAACCTGTCAGATTTGTTCATGAACAGTAAGACAGCGTTCCAATTTGGCTTAATACAGCTTTTCGTATTCTGTGTTCAAGCTAAGGGTTTTGTTGCTGTTCCGTTGCTGAAATAGCACCACTTTTTGTGCAGCTCATATGGCACACACAGTAACCATAACAACACTGCCCGGATCTACTTAGTATGGGCTAACTAGCCAGACGACCGTAGATTAGATTTTTTTTTTTTTTTTTTTTATCTGATTACCTTACAGCACTGGTGTGCAAGACGAAGGTTTTGCGATACTGTAATGAGCTGCTTAAAATGTAGTATTGGTAGTATTGTTATGAAATAACTACCAAGACCAGAACCTTCTTTCTCATCCGTGTTTGTTTTCTTGCCTTTAAACCTACTCCTGCTTCAACAGTAATTGCATGCACTTCATTTAACCCATTTCCATTCAGTCTATTCACAAACACCAATTTTTGCAATGTCACATCATTAGCCCTGTTAGTCTGAACCTTGTTACCCCATAGCGTATCC
>JAAGKR010003935.1:0-45990 GCA_011419295.1 Clarias macrocephalus | reverse complement strand
CCATGAGAAATGAATTACTAGCTTATTCATAACTCAAGCAAACGGGAAATGCAAAAGGTGCCGCCCTGATGTCAGTGTTTTAAAAATGAAAAAAAAAAATGGAAGCCTAAACTTGACATTTCCCTTTTAGAGCGTTTTGTTTCTGAAAGTGTCCTTTTTGAACTCCACATTTCACCGAAGCCATGGCAGCTGAGATAAAAAAAACTTTTCGTTCAGGTATTTTTCATGCGCTGGCTACTTCCAGGTCTATGCTCACACATGGTCAAGTCCAAGTTTGATTATTATAAAGGGGGGGGGGGGGAATTCTCTCTGCTGGGGTTTGGTGCTTTAAAGCCTGCTAGCCAGCTTGGCCATCTAACTAGTGAATGCCTGCTCATTGTAAATAGGTTGAATGGAGTGTGGAATTCCACAAATGAAATCAGCACCGCATATTACCTTCCACTGCCTTCAGACATGTGCCGAAGCCTAAAGTCATATGAGCCTGGTTTTCCTGGGTAATAAGCCACAGTGTTTTTTTTTTTTTTTTTTGCTCACCCCCGAGTTCGTGAATCAGCACTGATGACGAAAATGTCAGCAAGTATTTATTTTTTTCCTTATTTTTTTTCATTAACACATTTCAGTATGAGGTGACTGCATGAAGGGTTAGCAGAAGAAATCTCTGACAGCTTTACACTTCAATTTATTTCGCTCAATTTTGATCCGCATGCCCAAGATTCGGAAAAGATTGTCTGTCAAATGTTTGTTTTGTAAAAGCTAGTAGTTTTTTTTTCTTTCTTTGGTAGTTGATTGAGAAATGAAACAACTCTAGTGACAGCTACTGTAGTTTACGGAGAATACTTGTCCACGGAACAACTAGGAAAAACAATAGTCGTGATCCGAGAGCTCAGGTATCGATATGTCAACCATTTTTACCTCATATCACTGTTGTTGTTTTTAGGCTTGTTTTACTCGATTTTCTATTCATCTTCCAAAAATTCTCTCTGTTTAAATATTTATTGGGCATTTTTTTCTCTCTTCTTGTATTTTTTTTTTCCTAGACCGACAGTAAGGATTGCAACCTTGTATGTTGGAGTATGACCTTTAGTTTCCTAGTCTGTTTTATGTATTCTTAAATGTTCTCTTTGTAAGCACTTCTTAGCCTCTGTCTACACATACAGTACATATACAACACAAGTACAGTATATATATGAAAGTATCTCCATCCACACAAAACTGGAAATAGTTCACAACAGCACACAAGCCAAAAGCTTTTATGCCAAATGCTTCAATGTTAAGAGCGTAGGAAAGGGGGAATATGGAAAAGCATTCCTAACATGGCCAAAGGTTCGAAAAACAAAAAAAATGATGATAAACACCAAGCATGAATGTGGAAATACTGCTTAAGATTACATTTTAATCCATAATCTTGTCTTGCAGTAGAGCGAATTCAAATGCAGTACGATGTGTATTATTTTGGAGCTACTGCAGAAAGGGTATAATAATAGAACAGAATAAAAATTAACATAAACACATTACTGAATACACATTTTCAGTCCAAAAAGTAACAATCTGGTCAACAGCCATGAGAAATGAATTACTAGCTTATTCATAACTCAAGCAAACGGGAAATGCAAAAGGTGCCGCCCTGATGTCAGTGTTTTAAAAATGAAAAAAAAAATGGAAGCCTAAACTTGACATTTCCCTTTAAGAGCGTTTTGTTTCTGAAAGTGTCCTTTTTGAACTCCACATTTCACCGAAGCCATGGCAGCTGAGATAAAAAAAACCTTTCGTTCAGGTATTTTTCATGCGCTGGCTACTTCCAGGTCTATGCTCACACATGGTCAAGTCCAAGTTTGATTATTATAAAGGGGGGGAAAAATTCTCTCTGCTGGGGTTTGGTGCTTTAAAGCCTGCTAGCCAGCTTGGCCATCTAACTAGTGAATGCCTGCTTATTGTAAATAGGTTGAATGGAGTGTGGAATTCCACAAATGAAATCAGCACCGCATATTACCTTCCACTGCCTTCAGACATGTGCCGAAGCCTAAAGTCATATGAGCCTGGTTTTCCTGGGTAATAAGCCACAGTGTTTTTTTTTTTTTTTTTTGCTCACCCCCGAGTTCGTGAATCAGCACTGATGTCATAAACCTGTCAGATTTGTTCATGAACAGTAAGACAGCGTTCCAATTTGGCTTAATACAGCTTTTCGTATTCTGTGTTCAAGCTAAGGGTTTTGTTGCTGTTCCGTTGCTGAAATAGCACCACTTTTTGTGCAGCTCATATGGCACACACAGTAACCATAACAACACTGCCCGGATCTACTTAGTATGGGCTAACTAGCCAGACGACCGTAGATTAGATTTTTTTTTTTTTTTTTTTTATCTGATTACCTTACAGCACTGGTGTGCAAGACGAAGGTTTTGCGATACTGTAATGAGCTGCTTAAAATGTAGTATTGGTAGTATTGTTATGAAATAACTACCAAGACCAGAACCTTCTTTCTCATCCGTGTTTGTTTTCTTGCCTTTAAACCTACTCCTGCTTCAACAGTAATTGCATGCACTTCATTTAACCCATTTCCATTCAGTCTATTCACAAACACCAATTTTTGCAATGTCACATCATTAGCCCTGTTAGTCTGAACCTTGTTACCCCATAGCGTATCCTTTTTTTTTTTTTTTTTTTTTTGTCGGTCGAAATGGATTGTTTTGCTGTCATACATATTTTCCATGAGATCCCTCCATGGAACTGAGATGTTTACTGGACTGTGACGATACAGATATTAGTTTCATGAAAGCTTTCGAACTGCTTCTAGCACAACTGCACCCAGAATCTCATCGGTCTCCCATTGGTCTGCATTGTGGCAACTCTAGGAATTAACTCTAGTAATTTAACTCTCATAGCAGACAAAGAGTAGCAAAACACAAAACTCAGAGATTAATAAAGATTGTGCTCTCTTACACACACACACGCGCGCGCAACCACACGAGTATATTACAGCGATAAATCAAAAAAGCCAAAGCCCAAATAACAAATGAGTTAAACACCCCAGAAAATAACCCAAACATATCATCCCCCTTTAAATAGCAAGTCAAGTATGCACATTGCTCTGTTTTATTATTGTAACTATTATATTATATGCAATCCCCCCCCCCCCCCCAATGACTCTGAAACCACTTTGAGAAAGTTTTAGAAGGTCACAACTACTGTAGTTGTTAGCACTTTAATCTCTTTGATGAAATTATAAAGCAACATGAGGTTTCTGTAAATGAATGATTTTGGTGGGGAAAAAAAGCTTATTTGTGTCTTGTGCGTTTATTAGAGGGGAGAACAAAAATGAAAAAATAAACTGACTCACACTGAAAAGGACCAATAACAGCAGGATGTTTGAATAGCGCCACATTCAGAGTTGAGTTAATACAGAAATTGAACACATGCGTGTTCAATCAATCAGCCCTCAGAAGTAACTAAAGACGTATATTAGAAGTTATACAAGAGTCACACAGGCAGTGTGAAGATTGAATAATAAAAGAGACTTGTCTCAGTTATGCACTATTCTGTCTTTGAACCTTGGGCACCAGGTTTACACTACATTGTATTTGGCATCAAAGAAAAGAAGCTATTTACTTTTCCAGTCAGCATTTTCTATCCCAGACTCTTTTTTTTTATTTATTTTTTTTTATCAAAGGCAAGTGCTTGTGTGTCAAGGAGAGGAGTCTAGATGCTATTAAAACTCTCACAGTTGCTTCCACTCAAGGAAATTAAGTCATCTTGGGAGTGCGAACTATGGATCAAGCACAATGAGAAAATCAACTGCATTACCCAGCCCTGAACTTCCCACTCGTTAACTTTTCTCTGTGAATATGGCCCATAGTCATGACATGAAAAAAAAAAAAAGAAAGAAAGAAATTACAACATCTTACCAAAAAGCACTTTGTAAGACAGGTACGGTGTTATCCCTGAAAAGATTTACAGACCTCATCCTCTCACATAAATGTTTGATATTACATTCAACATATGCCGCAGAGTTGAAATGAAATCAGCTAGAGGTGATATTTAAACCTGGTGTCCCTACTAATACAATGTTAAGGCATGGAACCAGATTCATCCCAGTCTTGGTCGAAATTACACCATCAATACAGATAATGCTATAATAAACCAGACGCAATATCCTTAAGCCAGCCTCCTGCCTTTCTTATAACCACTGTTCTATATTGATTCTATTAGACCTGTGAATCCAGAGGACTCTTAGAAGCCCACATTGCAGAACGAATAAAATGTGAATTGACAACGAGACAGAAAGTCGATATGGTCTCGCAGACCATTTTCATTATGAAACTTGATCAATGGTTGAATCTGAATGGAGAAACACTCAGGGTTCTTTGCAGTGAGGGCTATACACATTTTAAAGAGAAAAGAAAAAAAAACTTAAATACAGGATCGTTGTTGACTTTTTAAATACAATAATGCCACTGATGTATTGAGACGAGGCGAGCAGGGTCTCCAAATCTAACAAATGGTTAAAGGAGGAATATGTTGCCCATATTTTTGTTTTCTTATTATGATGATAAGAGAAAAATCTTAATGTTATTTCTAAAATGTTAAACAACAGCGTTTGCCCATTTAATTCGCTTAATTTGTATAATTAACTAAATATGACTCACTCATCATCTATAACACTTTATCCTGTATACAGGGTCGTGGGGGGCCTGGAGCCTATCCCAGAAGACTTAGGGCACAAAGCCAGGTACATCCTGGACAGGGTGCCAATCCATCGCACGGAACACACTTACACATGCACATCCTCATTTATACACTGTGGGCAATTTGGGAATGCCAATTAGTCTAATATGCATGTCTTTGAACTGTGAAAGGTAACCCACTAAGTACAGGGAGAACATGCAACACAGAGGTAGGAATCGAACCCGGACCCTGGAGGTGCTAGGTTACAGTGCTAACCACTGTGCCACCCCAAAACAAATCTAAGGTCATAAAATATTTGTTTTCATTTAACACAGGCATTGTGGAATGATACATTAATATGCTTTATATGTGTGTGATGGTTTTTAATAAGCCATTAGATGACCCTGTGGTTGAATTTTAACAACAACAAAAAAAATCTATTATTTTTCTGGGAATTTTACCTAGCAAAGATTACAGTATGTTATGTACCATTAAAATATTTCAGTGATGATTTCATTGAGCAAACAATGATCATTCAAGTGAAGAGTATTCAAGTGTTCAACAAGGTTCAAGAGTGGCAAATGCCACGAGTGACAGTTACCTCAAGTGCTGAGAAGGATAGAGACTGATTTGGATGATACTTATAATCAAAATTTAAGAGGATACAGTTTTGAGAAAATGTCAAAAATATCTAGACACCAGGGCAAGGAGTTTCCGTCCTGGAAATGCCATCTGAATGCATTGTGTATGTGATCATTATATACAGCTCACACACTCAGTTGGTCTGTCGACAATGCCAGGTTAAACCCTTTCGAATATTTTTATTAATAATAATAATAATAATAATAATTATTATTATTATTATTATTATCGTTGTTGTTGTTGTTGTTGTTGTTATTGTTGTTGTTGTTGTTGTTAATAATAATAATAATAATAATAATAATAATAATAATAATAATAATAATAATAATAATAATAATAATAATATTTACAATACTAAACATACACTTCCTGGCCAAAAAAGGCACCAATTCAAAAGGTAAAATTATTGGTCTGGATCAAACAAAGGAAACAAATAAAGACTTTAAAAATTACTGGAACTTCATTATGAACTGTCCAACACATTGTTAATACCTGGAAGGATAGTGTTGAACTGTAAATTTCATGGGAGAAAAATATAAATGAATGGAAATCATGTAAATGCTTGGTCATAAAAAAATTATCAACAGCTATGTTTATAGTCAAAGCAAGAGCATTTTCACACCACTTGTTAAAACCACTTGTTAGTGAATCTAATCAGGAAATAAAATTTTCAATTTGGTAGGTCATGTGATCTGATGGGTCCAGCCTGACCTTAATCCAGAGAGATGGGTGCATCAGACTAAGAAGCGTAGCACATGAAATGCATGGTGGCCACTGTACAGTACAAACCTCTGGAGGCAGGGTTATGAGCCGGGGTTGCTTGAGTTGGTCAGGGCTAGGGCTCAGCAACATTATGTGGCAATAAACTGAAGCCAGCCAGCTGATGAAACGGAATGCACTGAATGAGCCGGAGTTTTTCTTCACTGATGGCGCAGGAATTTTCCAGGTCTTTAAGTATGAGCTCTGGAAACATGAGGAGTCACTTTCACACATGAATGCATTACCACATGTGCTGAAATCAAAGCTAAAGGTGTTTAAAAGGATATTCGAGTGTGTTACTATGATAGAACATTCATGACACTAACATACCCATCATTCATAAATATCCTTGCAGTGCTTTCAGGATTCCTTGACACTACAATCACTAAACACTAAACTGAACGTAGTTTGAGGATAAAGGAAAGATGGGATTGTTGATAGTGGGGAAACTGTAGCTTTTCAGACTATAAGCTTCTCATCTTTTATAACAGTAAAGTATCTACTGTGACATTTACCCTGTAATTTGCATTTATATTATTTGTACTAAGAGGATGGCACAACACTCATTGCTTTAGTAGCTTGTATCATGTAGTGCTACTCTGTGTGCGCCACTGATATCTCTTTCTGCAGCTGTATCACTATCATCTTGACTTGCTGCTGTCACAGACAAGTCTGTACATTTTACATTATTTACAACTTTCTCTGACCCATTTCTCATCACTAATCTGGACTGTTCTGCGCCTCCTTCTTTGGCTGGCTATATTGATTAAAACTTAGAGGGCTGTCTGGTCTAACAGTGAACCTGTACATTTGTCATATGACTTGTCTGGAATGCGTTGACCAATTAAGGATCTCAGGTGGCCACTCTGACGGTCTCATTCCCTCCTGTATGGGGTGGTAGGGGCATGAGCAATAAGCTGTGTGTGTATATAAGTATGCTTCTCATCAGTAGTTTAGTAGTTTTATAACATTCAAATAAATAAAATTCATTGTGCCGCCAACCTGCAGCCCAACAGGAATTCTCCCAGTCCTCCCAATTAGCCGCTCCAGACACCACTGGTAGACACCATTTCTAGTTACAGAGTTCGCATGAATTGCTAATAGCTGCATAAAACCGGGTACAGTAATCCTCTTAAACCAACATGACGCGATTACTGAAAATCTCAGTAACTCAGAAAGACAGTTCAAGAAAATGTCTGCCTTGTTAGATAGAATAACAGCTCAGACACACAAATACTGTAAAAGTACACAGAGTGGGGTCGCCAAACGCTGACCCGTGTAGCGTATAAAAACTTTATCATGTGTTAAATTAGGCGCTACAAACTTATCATGTGTTAAATTACTCACTACAAACAAATCCTGTGGTAAAATTACTCAGTTTCAAACTGCCTCAGGAAGCACAACGTCAGCTGTAGGAGTTTCTTGGAAAGGTTTCCTTGGCTCCTGACAAACAGATGTGTACTTTCAAAGTGCACCTGTATGGTCGGGCACAAAGTGTGTTTGTACAAGACAAACTCCAGATGGTGCAGAGGTTGCTGAAGGTGGCTAGGCCACAGTTGCACCATGGTGAGGAGTTAAGCGTAGGTGGAATGTTGAGCAGTAGGTACAGCACAGAGGTACAAGGCTTCGCTGCTCAGTTAGGTATGAGGGAGAATGGTGGTGGAACATGGATAGTGTCACGAGCTGCATAATTTTCCTCATGTCTAACACTGCAAATTACCACACTATAAAGTTTGCTACGCTGCCAATTTGTACAAAAGGTTTGGCTAAGTAATAAACTATGTTTTACATTAAAACATGAAAACAACTTTGTTTCAACAATATATTGCACTTGGATGCTTAATGCTTTTCTTTTCACCTTTGTATCGATATTGGTTTCCAGATTCCATTTCCCAATATCCATTGCACCTCATCTGGCATAGTCACATGATGTTAATTTTATATGCCTGCACCATGTGTTCTTTGATTAGTCTGTCTATTTGTAAAGAGTGTTTCAGTTGGACCTTTGTCTTGCGTCATCACTTTTGCTGTTGTTGCCACTGCTACCGGCACTGCCAGTTGTTGTTGTTGTCGTCGTCGTCGTCATCATCGTCTTCACCTCTATTGGTTTTGTTGTCTTCATCACTGCATTTGTCATCGTCATCACCACTGAATCATGACCACCGTTGTTGTTGTCACCAACATCGGTTGTTGTCCAGTTGTATCTGTGTTCTGTTTTTACTAGCATTAGCTTACTTATTAGCATTCTACAGTAGCTCAGCCACAGTTGTAGTTTTAATGTGATGTTTGGATGTCATATTTGGTTTTATAATTTTAAAACTTTTCTTTATGAAAATACAGAGTGCACTTGCATCTTGCCTCAGCTGAATTTGTGACATGACTTGTAACATGTTCTTCAAAGGTCTAAATAAAAAATAAATTTCTTGGGGGAAAAAAAAACTAAGCAAACTAAATTTTAATAAACTCAAAGTATGAATACACAAAAAATAATACCTTCCAATAGTAAGGAAATAGAATTCCCCAAGAATTTTTTATCCCTCTTATTGGTTATAAATTAAGACCCACACACCAATAACATTTCTAAATAAATGTCAGATTCTCTGACTTTATATTTATTGACTAGTGTTCTATTAAAACAGGATTAATCAATTCTGGAAAGAGATTGCTGATATTTGAACTTAATATCAAAACTAATGCGCTACTCCTTCAGTGCTCCTTCAGAAGCTCGTCCTCTTGTGTACATTGGGAGCTGTGCATCTGGTGCTATTCTGACCACACGCGTTACCACTTTTGCAATTTCCTCAAGGTCAGCAAGTTAGAACAAAGATTGAATGTGAACTGTGCAAATCTGCCACAGAGACATTTGACATGATTCTGCAAGTTTAGGGCGATGCTGCAATGAGTTGTTCAAGGTGTTTTGAGTGAAACCATCTGCCAACTTGTACATGATTATCCTCAGAGAATAATCCACAACATTGCTGCCATTGTCGGTGTGTCATACGGAACAGTCCAGGCAATCTTCATGTGTGATTTGAACATGTGCCGTGTTGCTGCCAAGTTCGTCCCCAGGCGCAGGAGCAGAAGGAACATTGCGGCGAAGTCTGCCAAGAACTCCGTCAGCATGCCGTGGATCACTCATTCTTCATTTTGAGGATCATTACTGGTGATAAAACTTGCATGGGTATATTCGTATGTCCCTGAGACGAAGCAACAGTCTTCACAGTGGAAGAGCCCATCATCTCCCAACCGAAAAAAGTGAGGCAGGTCCGCAGCTCGACAAAGTGCATGCACATTGTCTTTTTTGACATTTGCAGCATTTTGCATTCACGATTAGTGAATTCTACTGCCAGGTTTTGAGGGATCTGAAAAAGGACATACAGCAAAAGCAACTGGTCCTGTGCCCTGTGCGGTGCACTAATCTTGAAACTATTTGATACCACCTCGTAGCATACCATAGTAGGTACTATGGTACCTCATTTTAACCAATTATAACCAGACCTTCTTGAATACCATGGTACTTATTGGGTACCACAGTAGCTAAAAAAGTTTAGCAGGTATCTTATGTAATATGTTTGTACATACTGTGCCATATAAGAATCATTAGTACACATTATTTGTTTGTTATAGTACAGGCAGTACCATATGAGTACCTGAAATATTATCATTTTGGTAAGCAACCGTGTATAACATATGTTGACAATATCCTAGTACATGTTCCCCAGTACTATACTACGGTAGAACCATGTACCATGTACCATGTACTACACATGTACTATTTACTAAATCTGTGAAACTGTCACTACAAGGGCTGCTATAAATCTAACATGAGAGCTGCTAACCATTCATGGACTCTCACATGTAATTTCCCCCTTATTTAAATTGTCCGAAATGTGGAAAAAGTCTGGAAAGGCTTAATAAAGTCCTTGCGTTCTGGATGGCTAGGAAAATGCATTTCCTCAAAGCAGCATTCAGTCAATTAAAGTTACAGACACAGAAACAGTATGATTGAAAAAGGAGTAAAACGAAAATGCAAGCTTGGTAAATTAAGGGTCAAATATGTGGCCTTCGGGATGTGTCATGTATTGCATTTCCTCACTTTTCTACACCTGGCTCTTTGAGGAGCAAGCATTGGTAGGGCAGTTTGGATGATTGATACAGTGGAGATTACTGAGAGGCTCATTTTTAAGGGCACAAGGCCACTGCTGCAGCAGCATTATGCTTTTACCTAATGTCCTGTGAAAAGTACCAATTCTTCTCTCTCTCTCTCTCTCTCTCTCTCTCTCTCTCAACCCCTCTTCTTGATTCTCCATCTATCCATTTTTCACGTCACTCCACAACATTTGATGCATCCCCCTATCCCCTCCTTGTCACCTCCTGCTCATACTGTAAATGTGTTCATGACATTTAAAACTATAAAGACTGTTGAGTTCAAGTTGAACTGCCCTTTAGTGAATTGCATTATATCTTAACATTTGATACATTTGTTTTTTTTCCCTTTACGTGCATTTAAACTGCTGTAAATGAATTTATATTGACTCGATATTGATGGTTTCTGTAAATGTATCTTTAATACGTATTGTTTCAGACATAGCAGATGGTCACATTTTTACATAAATTTTTAAAAGCTTTAGTTAATTTTTTCAAACCTCCAAATGCGAAATGCTAAACTCTCTAGAACAGCAATTCTGCATTTAAAACCGTTTTTCTTCCCAAAATGCTTCTTTTTTTTTATTTTTTTGCTGCATCAAAATGACACACATCATCATATGAATAGAACTTTATAGCAACCAACACACTAATGTGCTCAGCACAAAACACCACAAAAAAAAAAAAAAAAATCAACAGGATTCAGTGCTACACTGTAGCGAGTTTAGAATGGTTGTTTCATTATGGTAACACACCTCCCCCTCCCTCGTCCCATAACACTTTAGACAAGAGAAACCCAAGTGAGAAAAAAAAACTAAACTAAAAGCTTTTCTCCGAAAATAAATGTCACTACAAAATTACTCGCTACTTTTCTCTTTTCTGAAAAAAGAAAAATTAAGCATGCATGAGCCATATCATCACAGCACCTCATCTACATCACAAGCTGTGTTCTACTTGGCCAAACAGTGGCGAGAGATTCTTCTGGAATAATGGATCAGCTGCTGAATGCCCCCATGCCAATTTTACCACATGCACCCCGATAAATTTTGTGTGGTTGATGAACCACTTACGGACCAGGGCAGCCGGAATGGAAGGTCAGATTGTCCCTGATGATAACATACCTGGACTGTTCTGGTCCACCTGCTTGGCTGGAACAAGGATGCCATGTACTGCATCCTGGAATATGATGAGGTGAGCAGTGTTGTACTGACCATGGCAATGGAGGACACCCTAGTGAATAATGGTGATATTCCTTCCATAGTCTTCAGGGACATTCACAATTTCACAGTGGCCAATTCATGTCCCCTTCTCTTGGCTAGGTTAAAGCCAGACTCAGCAATTAATATATACACAGGCAGAATTGCCGCATCCATCTCCAAGACTCTCTAAAACAGACAAGACAATGAGAAATAGACCTAGAGCAGGCAATATGGCGAAGCACAATGCAACGAATCGTCTAGACAATGCTGATAGGATAATAAATTCACAATACATTACTTACCTGCAGATATTTATAGCACCCATCTTTAACCCTCTGTAAGTTTAGCTCAAATGCCACCATGTAGACCTGTTTCATCTAGTCCTGGAATATACGGTTGCACTGTAATACACTGTCCAATGTACTGTAGGCAAGCACACATAATGAATGTAACTGAATATTTTTATTATCATTATTGGCCACCATCATGTTCACAATGGTGGCCTGATTTTCTCATGTGAACAGCTGGTGTCTTTCTGCATGGCCTTGTCATCTCTAAATTCAACAGAAGATCGAAAAATATTACATGATTAGTTAAAGCAATTAAAAAAGAATTCAATACAAAAGGACTTTAACATTGGCTAACCACCAGTGTGTAACAAAGTCCTACTGATGTGTCAGCCTGCACTAGTCTAAAGTGTACATGTAAAAAGTGCAGTAGCATAGTGTGGATAATAGATAACCTACTGGTTCTCATTTCTGAATTTGCACATGATAGATGCACCCATGTAGCACCCCCAGTTGAGCTGAACTCTCTCCCAGCATTCGTCCTACCCAATCCATGGTTAAGCCTATGGTCAACCAATGAAGCCCTGATCTCATTCAAGACAATTCCCCTTCCTCATTCTCATTTTCATCCTCTTCTTGTTTACAGAGCAAGAATGGCGCAGCATGATTCACAACCCACCCAGCCTCGGTATTTTATATATAGGTACCAAATGAAATGGAAAACATGGACCATCAATTTATACTCACAAAATGAGCAAAAACATTAATTGCTATTCACTTGAAAAAGTACTTGTTACTTCGCCCTTAACCTCAAGTGTTCTCCAAAACAGGAGAGCCTTTGTTTTGGCTTGTTTATAATTGTAAACCTCTTATTTATAAGTGAACAATTAAGCGACTGTTGATTACACCTGAGAGGAGAGGGTATTGCCAGTTGGTATATAAAGAATGCAAAAGATTCGGTGTGAGGATGGTGTGTAGTAGTTTGCCATAATTTAGGGTGTAAAGCAAATTTGTGCTTGAACATTTGCAGAATTGGTTTAGAGTTTTGGGACATGAATTTCAGGTTACAGTGATCGAATTCTAAGTTTCAAATTTAGTGTGTAAACCACTGTGATAGAATAATACCCCAGTGACGCTTCAAGCATTATTCTCGTTTTCTTAGAGAATGTCGCCATCTCTTGGTGTTTCTGTAGCATTGTTCAATACACATGGCAGTGTATTTTACAGTATACAAGGAGCTTCTCAAAATGCTAAATAAATCCTACCAACCCCTCTGTATACATACATACACATACGTATATATGTATAGTATAGTATGGTATGGTATGGTAAGGTATCGTATAACTACTATGTATACATCTGCAACCAGTCTCCTTGCAACAGATTTTTCACCAGGAAAAATAAATAATATCCATGCACCCAAACTACGTACATCATTACAGACATTACAAACCCATTCTCTACATTTAAACTTGACCTTTCTTAGTCTAAATTACTTTGATTTAATTAGGCTATAAAACACTTTCTAGCATTATTTGTCCTGTATTATTGTGTCCCTTAATATAAGCGCAATAAACTGAATGAACTAAATGTTCTGAACAGAATGCTTTCACATTACTGTAAAGCATTATAATGTCTTAGTGGTGGGCACTGTCGCCTTGCACCTCCCATGTCGAGGTTGATTTCCTCCTTCGGGTCTGTGTGCGTGGAATTTGCATGTTCTTCCCGTGCTTGGTAGGTTTCCTCTGGGTACTCCAGTTTCCTCCCACAGTCATGCAGATTAGGCTAATTGTCACTCCCAAATTGCCCGTAGTGTGTGATTGCATGGGTGAATTTTGTAGGGGTCCTACAAAGGTCTAAAATTGGAATAAATGTAATGATGATCACCACTGTTCTCCAGGGTCCCTAGTTGGACTACAGAGGTTCATGGATGGATGGAGTATTGCTCATTCTAGAAGATATGATTATTATTGATGTGGCTGATTTTTCCAAGTGCTGCAGGCAAATTGATTCTAAAACCTCCCAAATGGACATGAGGTCATTGCACCTGACATGAGGATCAATGGATCTCCGGAGAAGTGTTGTCAAAAGTTGCCTTTAAAGAAGAGGACGAGGCCTTTATTTGTCACTTTCTTTGAATATCCTAGCTTGTTAAGAAGCTGGGGTCAGAGCACAGGGTCAGCCATGATACACACCCCTTGTGTGTATCATAATCTTCTGATCAGTAACCCATATGAGCTTTAACCCACTGCACTACCACTAATCTGTCTAATGAATGATTAATAATTGTTCTTTTTTAATGTGGTTATGGTCTAAAAATGCCTGCTATAGACGATACTGAAAAGTGAAAATAGTTTATTAGTGTATAACTACACATTTATTTCTCATTAACTACTTCTTTTCAAATACAAATGTTCACAGAGCAACCATGAAGCAGCATGAGTCACACACCAACGCGTCCCTGTTACCACAAGGGAGCTAGAAATCAATGGAACACCAGTTTAAATCTGTTAAATAACAAAAGCATTAATTGTTGGTCAATCAATAAAGATAATTACCATTTCAACAAAATTTTAATTTGTATTGAGGTCTGATTTTTTGAAACCTAACATTTGTTAAATGCCTGTCCAACCCACCACTATAGACAAAGTGCTACTGCAGTACTGAAATATACCAATCATCACATTTCTTACACTGATCAGCCTGCTGCTAAACAAAATTTTGTTGCCTACAGTACATGATGACAATGTATACTGTATTATAACTACATAACAATAAAAAAAATGCCTTTGAGTGCCTATGGTTTTCTCTAGAAACAAATGAACAGTATTGGCAAAATGAATAGAAATATGTGAAAATTAACACTTTTTATTTGTTTCACTATGTAGCTTATCACAACAACATGAACAAATAAAGTTTCATATGATTAATTTTCACAAATTTCTATCAACACTGTTTTTCCAACTTAAGCACCACTGTACAGGGATATTGGCGTCATTGCAGAATATTACATTTCACTATACCTGAAGCTCTTTTTGACTATGGTCATTCATCTTTGGTCTGTTTTTAGTACAGTATTAGTCTATCTTGACTCCAGCCTCACTTTCCAAATAAAGAGTCTCAATCTTCACACAGCCCCTGAGTTTTTTGTGTGGAGAGTTCAAAAATAGTCTTTGTATAATTTCACTAAGCTGATGAGGTCCCCATAATATTTACATATGCTCAAATGCAAATGCATATTATGGCACAAATAGATCAGGGTCTAAATAAAAAAATGAACAAAGTCTAAAGAATAAAACTGGTCATAGGAATACTATTAAGTTCCACTCATGTTGACACAAGTTCAGTTAATGGTGATTTAAATGCAAGTTGAGTTGATAGGCCTCGCTACATGCCTTCCTTGTATCTCAAGAGATAGTGGACAGGTACAGAGTACAGTATACTGGCACATTGAGCCGTGCTAGTGTCTTGAAGGAAACTGCTTGTAGAGCAAGCTAAGATAAGTGCCTTCAGGTACGTGGGTGTTGGTATGTTTTTCGATTTGAATGTGGGTGTGAGTATTTAAACTGATGTGGGGAGATACAAGGCAAGACAAGACAGTGGAGGGACTACTGCGATGTAACTTCATTCTGGTTTAGTTACAGGGTTTAAATGGAATGCCATTTGACCCCCATAGGAGACAGGTGTAGTAGGGCAATCTCTTAGAAAAAGTCTCTTTGTATTGACAGCCACTGCGGAGCAAGTAAAAACAGAGTTGTTTGTAATCCGTTAGGGTGAGACTAGCTGTCATTATGTCATATGCTGACCAGGTCTGTGGAATTTTGCAGGGCATAATTAATGTGAATAATTGTGATGAGGTGACTTTGCAGTCTGAAATGAAGACAGCTTCATCCAGCTGTATTTACTCTGTGCAACATCTAAGTGAAAGATATAACACCAAAATGTCAGAAATAAATAGGAAAAAAAACTTGTAAACTCAATCAGGTAAAGCTAATCACTTTTTCAATGTCAAACAAAGCCATGTGACTTTCAACTTTGAACAGCTGTGGTAATTTTGATTAGATCAGCATGAAAGGCTGGAGCATTTCAGTACTTGGTAGTGCAACTGAAGCAAACTTTTGGGTGGAAAGGCACTGTCAAAAGATCTACAGGATAAAGTTAGTCAGGAGGTTCATCCATAAAAATAAAGGCTTTATCACTGCCTAGAAGCATAATCAAATTTATTATTAAGAAGTAGAAGGTATTTGGTACAACACAGATCTGGCTACCAAGAGGCCTACAGCAACTCTGAAGCAGTGTGACAACAATATAACAAATTCTCCACAAATGTGGATTGTATTGCAGGTTTGCAGAAAGAAAAGCCACTCCTTAAGAAAGGCCGATGTGCAGTCACAACTGAGCTTTGCAAAAACGCAGGTGGTCACAACACCAAACAATATGTCTGGGGGAAATCCAATACAGCTTACCATCTAAATAACACCGTTTTTACAATAAAGCATGGAGGTGGTAATATCCTTTTATGGGGGTGTTTCTCTCCAGCAGAGACCATAGGATTTAAAACTGGCCACACAGTTGAAGGAGAAAAAGATGATTGCATAGTCAGTGCCCAGACTTAAACCCAATTGAAAACCTGTGTACTTGAAGGCTGTAGTCTCAACTCAAGTAACTCAAATTAAGGGAAGCCATCCAAAATATGCAATAATCCCCTTTGAACAGCTGACATTGAGATGTGTGGAATCAGAACTGACTGTGTTCGAGGATGCAGCTGATGGCAACATCAATGAATACACTGACACTGTTATAGGCTATATCAGTAAGTGCATTGATGACATTGTTCCTAAATCCACCATCTGCTTTTACCCCAACTAAAAGCCGTGGGTGAATCAGGTGGTCCACACTACGCTGAAAGCACAGCAATTCGGGGAACCTTGATGACTGCAAAGTTGCCAGGTATGACCTCAGGAAGGCCATCAGAGATGCCAAGAGAGAGAGAGTACAAGGGGAGGGTGGAGTACACTTAACACAGTCAAAATCCCAGATGCCTGTGGAGGGAAATATGCTGCATCACAGATTACAAAGGAGCAAGCAAGAATGTGACACCACTTAGCGCAACACTTCCAGACAAGCTTAACACCTACTATGCTCGGTTTGATGGGAACAATACAGTGCCTGCCACTAGACCACACGTAAATATACTCATTAAATATAAATATAATTTAAATATTCTCATTCAGGAGACGGCTGAGGTGAGACAAGTACTTAAAAGAGTTAATCCACACAAAGCCCCAGGACCTGACAGCATGCGTAGACCAAATTACGGGGGGTATCTTCAACCTCTCTCTGAGTCAGTCTGTGGTCCCTATCATCTTTAAGGCATTCACAAATATTCCTATTCCTAAAAAACATCTATCAACTAGTGGCACTAACATCATGAAGTGCTTCGAGCGACTAGTCAAACCACACATTTGCTCTGCCCTCCCTGACAACCTAGACCCCCTACAGTTCACATACATACCAAAAAGGGCCACAGACGATGCCATTGCCTTCATCATCGTCAAGAACCCTCAGTACAGGTGCACCACAGGGGTGCATTCTCGGCCCTCTCCTGTACTCTCTGCTCACATATAACTGCACTACTAAACATACCTCAAATTACATCTACAAGTTTGTGGATGACCTTCAGGATAACCTTCTTCTGAAAGTCACCAAAACAAAGTAGATGATAGTGGACTATAGGAGGCAGTAGGGTGGACACTCCCTGTAGATTGATGATGCAAAATTACTCTGCATATACTGTAGAGATCTAACACAAATATGAAATTTAGACCTTGGCTCGAAACAAGTTTTATTGACTAGACCTTCTTGAATTTTAATTCACATACCCCTGTACAGGATATTTAATGTGGAGAGAGGGAGGGAGGGAGAGAGACTTAATAAAAGCAAGTTTCACTTAATTTATCTCAACATGGCAACTTTGAGCTCCCACGCTCCCAACTCGTTTTTGAATAGACCAATGAACGCGCGTGCACGCCACGTCGTTGGAACCTTCTGGATTTAAACCAATCATTCATATAGTGACGTCATCAAGCCGTGTAGTAAATAAACCAGAATGGACGTAGCAGCTGAGAATGACTGACACAACAACTTGGAGTATTTATGACCAAAACCTTTGACTATATCGCTTATATTTGTGTCAGAATCTTTCTTAAAACGATTTCTTTTTTCTCCAGCAACAGTATATTCGTTTGTGTGTACTGTGTACTGGCTGTTTCAGTGACTTTAACTATGAATGACTAGGTTAGCATGAAGCTACCTGCCTGCTTGATGTTGCATTCGTTCGTTTAATAACTTTGCAGGGAATACTTCATACCGTTCTACTAATCTGAACGTATTATGCGTCTCGGTAAGCGTTATCCTGCTTGCCACAATAACACGGGGTAACATCACAGCGTCGTACAGTTATTGGTATTCTGTTTAGCAAGCTAGCTTGTTAGGTAACAAACATACTCTTTGTGTGGTGACATTAATGGTACAAATAAATACTCGTACAATATCGAATTATTAACTACGTATCTGTACCTAAGGCGAGAGCTAGCCGTTAGCTAGGAACAGCTAACATTTAATAATTTAAATGAATGCATTGTGTTAACTGTAAACTAACCGAACTAGCCCAAAGCGCGAGCAGAGCTCACGCGCGGTTTTTAAAGCTGCAAAAAGAAAAGAAAGGATCATCAGCATGTCGGATTTAAACCGAGAAGTTGTGGAGCTTGTGTGGGGGAAACAGGCGAGCAGCAGCGGAGTCTCAGCATCTCTGTTCCGCAGGTGGACTCAAGGTAATCACTTTTGCTGTGTAACAAGTGTTTTGTAATTCTATCCATGCAACACGTGTTGTGTATACATTTTTGGTCACGTGCAGGATGTAATCACGTGCCGCACTGGACATAAGCACACTTCTGGTCGGTTTATAAGGAATGAGGAATATCTATTAATCTTCTCATTTATGCACTTATCTAGTCAGAAAATCATGTGGCAGCAGTGGGTTCAGAATGCATTGACAGGCAATTATAGCCTCCATTCAGATAGTGTTCTGGGCCTTGCTCAAGGGCCCCACCATGGCAGTTTGGCGAAGATGGGGCTTGAACTTTCAACCCTCTCATCAGCAGGGATCCTGTTCTCGCTTCCATAGTTTTTGATGGGAATTGCTGCAAATGTTGAAGAAGTGTCAATATACACTGAAAGGTTTTACTGAGATGTTATTCTACCAACGCCAAATTGAATATTTAAACTAGACCATGCATTTGAATGTATGTATGACCCTACTGGAATCATCAGTCATCTCCAGATATGATATTATCATGATAACTTTTTCAATTAAAATTGTGATTCTGTAGATTTCATGATTGTATAAATATCCCAATTCCTTATTACATCTTTCCCTGATTTTGTTACAATTTTAAAACTTTTAAAAAGTTTAATGATTAGTTAAATATGATCACTTATAACATCCCTTATAACATTAGTTTTCTCACTTAAAAAAACAAGGGCAGCATTTAAACGATACAAGCTAACTTAAAATTCAAATAAAAATTTTCAGAAGGTCCTATCAGTAGCAGAAATTTATAGCTTTGTTTATTATTCTACTTTCTCACAATATCGTACGTAGTAGTAGTAGTTTTGAATGGAAAAATATCAGAGAACATTTTCTGAAATACTGGTAGCACTTCGTGACATTTTTAGCATTATCAGAATATAAATCCCTATTACCACCGGTAGCAATTTTTGATAAGTTGATTTAACCTTATCCACCAAGCCACTAGTCAACTGTTAACCATCAAACCTCAAGTCGAAATTAACCATGGAAATTAAATAAAAAGGGCAATATAAAACACACACGTTGCCAGAAGTCATAGCATGAATTTTTGGCAAGGCAATAAAGCATTGAAACATGATGTATTATGATGCATAGTACGCGTGGGTAGGAGAAAGTGATGAAAAGGATGAATTTATGGAATACCTGTTTGGACGAAGATTGTTTTTGAGCATGCTCACAAAAGTGGAAAAACTATTTCCAGTGCACTATGTATTACATAAATATGTTTAAACCGAATGTTAGTGTTGTGTTCCTAATAAAAGGGCCAGCATGTTTATGACAGCATGGTCAAATGTAACAATTAGTTCCATGATAAATCACCTTAATCATGTGAACAGTTTCTTCCTCCATGCCACAGTACTCATAAAGTCTTAAACTTTACAGTGATGTTTTATTGTTACTGTTGCATGCAAGCCTGGGTACGGTTTTATGATGATCTGGAAACTTTTTAGAACTGCAGTGTATATTGCTGACTTGATGGTTAAGCCTACGTTTTGGACTCAAGTGCAATATTTTTGTGTGAGCTGGAAGTAAATGGATTTATAATAATTTTTTTCCGTCTTTTCTGCAGGTTTTGTCTTCAGCGAGACAGAGCACAGTGCACTGGAGCAGTTTGAAGGTGGACCATGCGCTGTGATTGCACCAGTGCAGGTTATAATTAATAGATAGTTTAAACATATTTAAATAGTTTAATGGAAATTTTTTCTCATTTTGTAAAGTGTTTGTATATATGTGTAAAATAAGATCACTAAGACTATCACAGATTTATAAAGTGTTACAAAATGAATGTTGTATTCTTTAGAGCCAGGTTTCCCAAAGTGTGCTAAGCACTCGCCTTGGATTGCGTGGACCGCCTCTGGGGGTGTGTAAGGCGACAAGGCTATTACTCTGCTAATTACACCTTCACACTTTGCTCTAATGGTGGAATGTGCAATCAATGAAGATTGTCCACCAGGCTGGTCAAATTTAGCCATGAAACCTCCAACAGTAAATTGGCCAGTGTCTGTTTCATTGTCCAACCCCTGTATATAATTCTAAGGATTTCTTGATTAAATTAAAATTTAAATTGTTGTGTGCTTTTAATATGACGTTGTTCTCGATAATAATGATAATAAACATACAGACACTTTTTCGTGTGTAAGGCGAAAAAATGGCGTAAGGATTAAAATAATACATAATGTTAAATAAACTACTTTTTAATGCACCACTATTATGACCATTCCAATTATTAAAACATTTTTTTTGCTTATGATTAATTGATAAATATGATGCCTTCATTTTTTCCATAAAAAATATTTTATGGAAATTTGGAAGTTATTAAAGTAATATAACACAATAAATGCATGGTGGACATTGCTTTGACTGAATTCTGATAAACAAGAGATGAGCAGAATTTAAAAATAAATTATAACTTAATAAACGAGCCAGGTCTTGATATAAGAGTAGTACACATGTGCTTTGTCTGCTGAGCGTCACGTGATCGCAACTTCCCTCTACAAAATTTCACCATTCAAAACACACTGCGAATTCACCAGCATCACTTTCTCCATGCGTTACCATGGTAACATCTGTCGCTGCAACAGTCTGTTGGTACACTTTTTGGGGCTTCTCCACACCGTAACTCTCCTGGATGTGGGAAGCACAGTGAAGGTAGACTCATCAGACAACAATACATGTTTCACATTGTCCACAGCCCAAGATTTTCACTGCTGGCACCATTGAAACTGATGTTTGGCATTGGCACGAGTGACCGAAATTTTGGCTATAGCAGCCCAGCCAGAGACATTGACCCTGTGGAGCTTCTGATGAACAGTTTTAGTGGAAACAGGAAAATTGAGGTGCACATTGAATTCTGCGGTGAGTTGGGCAGCTGTGGTTTTATGTTTTTTTTGGATACAATCAGGGTTAGCACTTGGACATCCCTTTCAGACAGCTTACTTTCAGTCCACTCTTGTTGGATGTGGTTCGTCCTTCTTGGTGGTATGCTGACATTACCCTGGATATGGTGGCACTTCACACATCACAAAACTTGCTGTCTTGGTTACAGATGCGCCAGTGAGATGCGCTTTAACAATTTGTCCTCTTTTGAACTCTGATATGTCGCCCGTAATGTTGTGTGCATTGCAATATTTCAAGCAAAACTGTGCTATTACTCTGCTAATTAAACCTTCACACTCTGCTCTACTGGTGGAATGTGCAATTAATGAAGATTGGCCACCAGGCTGGTCAAATTTAGCCATGAAACCTCTAACAGTAAATTGGCCAGTGAAAATGAGACATTGTTCAACCCCTGTATATAATGCTAAGGATTTCTTGATTAAATTAAAATTTTAATTGTTGTGTCCTTTTAATATGATGTTGTCCTCGATAATAATGATAATAAACATACAGACCTTTTTTCATGCTCCAGCCTAGACAAAATGACTCCGGTGAAGTGAAGACATGTTCACTCGTTCCTGACACCATTCGTAGTTCCCTTTGAGATGAACATTTTCGTCCCTGCGGTTTGGAATCACACTTAAGATCGCTGATCACCCTGCGAAGTATACTCCGCAGGGTAATTCAGGGCGTTTGGAATGCATTTATTGTTTTTTCTCTCTGTAGCACTCTGGGATTGTGGGTAATCATCTCCCATGCTTAGTCCCGGTGCACAAGCGTTACTCGTAAAGTCAACGTCCGTGCACTTGTGTACTATTTACTATAACATTCTGACCATGTGTGCATTTTTATTTATTTTGTGTCCAAGTGTAGTGACTGTTCTTTTAAATATAAAGTAAAAATAAAACAAATTAACCTGCACTTTACCTTTGATAAAACTCGTGGATGTTAGCGGAATCACTGCTAACATCTTTAACAAGGAACCTCTCTAATGACTGTTGCAGGTTAATTTGTTTTATTTTTACTTTATATTTTGTATTAATTATTTTTAAATGAATATTTTTGGGTTGTGGAACGAATCATCTGAGTTTCATTTATTTATTTATTTATTCTTATGGGGAAATTTGCCTTGATAAATGAGTGCAAGCATGCTTCTGGAAAGAATTATGCTCCCAATCCAAGATTTAGCTAGAAATATGAAAATAATCATTTTCAGTTCATAAAAGCCTACACTTCTGCACTACTGAAAAAAATGTTTTGTACCCCTGCTCATTCATGTAATTATCCAAACAATTGGTCTAACAGTATCAGTGCATTGCGTATAATTCTGAACATACAGGTATAGAGCTTTCGTTAAACCCTTTCATTAAAATGTCGTCTGATCTATTTTCAATGTTTAACTGCCCAGTTTTGCGATTGTAGCCTCAACACCTTGACCTACAGGGGTAAAACCCAATATAATAGTCTGCTGCTATTCAAACTTGCTTGAATTTGGTATGTTTTGTGAATTGCTTTTCATCTTACCACATTTGTAATGTTGTAATTCCTTTCAACTTAACCTAGTCTGGCCATTTTCCTCCAACTTCTCCCATCGAAATTCACCTGCACAACTGCGTCTCACTGAATGTGATTTTTGCGAAGCTTGGAGTATGTCATGTGTTTTAAAAGGGGAGACTAGTCATTTCTCAAATACCCAATTCAGCCATCTGTTTTTATTTTATCAGTATTCATTGGTGTGAAGTCCAAAGCTCAATAAATATGTTATTTATTCTTGTCATAAGTTATCTCTTTAGACCTCAAGGCCCATACACTGATCAGCCATAAAAGTAATATTGAGATTTAATATTCAGCTGTTTGTCGCATGTAATTTACAGCACAGTTAAATAAATTTTTCCCACATTTTCCAGTTAGGAGGCCTGGGTCAGAGTGCAGGGTCAGCCATGATACAGCACACCTGGAACATATAGGGTTAAGGGGAACCCAAAACCTTGGTGTTTATAATGTTAATGCCTTTAATGTTACGGCTTTTGCTGTAATCATAAAGCCTCTTAAGGTGAAATAAATGGCACTAAATTCTTGTTAAAGTATTTTAGCGCAAATGCTAAATCTGAGCCTGCTAAAGTTAGCAAATCAAAGCTTGATAAACAGTATATTTAGCTGTAAAAGGGTCTCATAATACCTCCTAGTTAGTGTGTAACTGAGCACAGCCCCAGCTCTTCTAGGACAAAAGAAGAACGGTTGCTAAAAATTTAAATATTGCATTTCAATACTAAGACAGAAATAGATAAGTGTACATGAAGGCAAACATTCTACAACAAGAGCATCTCATCCACACATTGTCTGAATGTATAGTTAAAGAAGTGTCCTGTTAACACCCGTAAGTAATAAGAAAAGCATACTGTTCTAGAAACAGCATCGGTCTAATAAACTTTATGTGAACTTGCAACCTGCTCTTGACCACATCAGTTTACATGCCATAACGGACAGCCAATCATATTTTCCTCAGAGAAGTTTGCTTGCTCACTAATGGAGTTTGTGGAAAAATATTGTTGTCTTTCATCATAGCATACAGTACTTAAACATGGACCTGTCTTTTACTCTCAGGCATTCCTGTTGAAGAACATCCTGTTCAACATGGAGATCGTGAACTGGAGAAATATCTCGGGTATGCACAGTGGAATCGATTATAGCAGTTTACTGAATTATTTCCAGATGTCTATTTTTTTTTTTTTTTTTTTTGGTTAAATTATGTAATGTGTATACTGGCTCTAAAACAATACAAAATCTGCTAGTGTATTATCTGCTAGTGTAACCTATTAGCATTTAGAAATGTATTTTGACACTTGAAAGAATATATGTAATATTGAATCTGTCATTGCATGTGATTGCATGTTGAAAAGTTGAAAGTAGATATGCCAAAAATATAATAGTGATGTTAGAAGGAATTTAGAAGAACAGATAAAAAAAAATATCCTGGGATAAGTGAAGAATAAAGAATTTCTTTGTGCTGTAAATAAAGTCTGAACTTAAATCAGTAAAATAGCAAACATATGTTTTAATGTCTACAAAAAAACTTAAAAACTGAAAAGGAGAAGAAAGAAAATAGATAAATTGGAATATGTTTTAATATAAATAATAAATGCATATTTAAACTTCTGTGCAAACTGCTGTATTTCATTTATTTTATAAATACTTCATTAGAAATCATGTCTTAAATTTTTTATTGACTTAATTGGATAACTAGCACTAATCTAGTCATAAATCTGGGATTTTTACGGCTTCTATGTCTAATATTATAAGCACTATACAAATAACTCTGAACTGTAACATTATAACGTAATTGTGTTGCTCTGCTTTCCTTGGAATCAAACTGGTCTGTCTATCGAAATGATTTCTCTGTTTAGATGAGGAACAGCGCTTGGCCCTGTGCTCTACTCTCTCTGAGATTCTTGTGTCTGCATGCATTGGCAAAACCCACAACTTCTGTCTTGCCACGTGGGCTCCCTCCAAATCCACAGACGAGAACCGGGACATCCCCGAAGACCAAACAGAACCAGAATCCAGTCAGAACATGCACAGCCAACAACAGCAGCGGCAGTCCAGTAAGAGTCTGAGTCTTTTGATTTCAATATGGATGAATTTAATATTGTATTGTGTATTACAAATAATTTTAGTCTTAGAAACCTGTCACATTATTTTTCTGTGCACAATGTCACTTAAAATCATTATCGTAACATTTTTGTACTACTTAGAAAATAAGAAATTAATAAGAAAATGCATGTCCTGAGAGCTGTAATTTAATTTCAAATGTTAACATGCTTCCTTTTGAAACAGAAATCCACGGAGGGTGTTAGTATCATTTACTTGAGAGTCTAGAGAAGCTGTTTGCAGAATTACAGCTCCCCCAGTCGATTTATTGTGCATAATTGAGCCTTGCCGTGTTTTGGGACATGGATATACATGACTGATAAATACTAAAATAAATGCCAGGGTGTGTTTATAGATGTAATTAAAATGGGACTATGAGCTGTAGAATCAGATAAAGTTATATAAAAAGCTACATAGAAAATGTATGATTTAATTTTATTTAAACCAATTCTGTGTGTTTTATGCATGAATAATAAAAATAGTGTATCTCATTTAAAACCATGTAGAATAACCTTGGTCTAACACCTTTAATCTTTGTGTTTAAGTTCTGTGCACTTGTCTTCCACTTCAGTGTTATCTTTATATTTTGTTGAATGTGTTTGTGTTTTTGCTGTGTTCATGTACGTAGCTGCTTTGGCTGCTGAGGAGCTTGGCTTTGAGCGGTTCCACAGCATGGTACTGTAAGTGCACATTGTTAACTCTATTAAAGACATACGGTAAAAGTTGCATACTTACAAAACAAAAAAATCCACCATTGAATCACATGCATAATAATCTTTTAATATAATAAACTCATGCTCTTCACAGACATTCCATACTTTGAAATGCAACCTAAAATCGATAATTATTATAATTCTTTTGTGAATATTGTTCTAAGTTGCTATGGTATAAGAGGAATATAGCAATTTCTGACATTCTGTTCTACAAAAATTATTAACTTTGTTGACTTCCCCATGAAAGCACGACTAGTCATGTTTTATTGCTGACATTAAAAGCTTAAAGCAATAGTTCACACATGGGACAAAACTATGCTACATTTTCAGAATTTCTGTGTTTGGTTATATTTGCTGATCAATGGTAGATTTTTCTAAGAAATATCATAACCATTAGGTGTGTATTTTATTTTTATAGTATTTCATTATTCTTGTGTATTTTTTTTTCTCTTTGTCATAGCAAAAGGACACTTAAAACTATTGCTGAGCTAAAGGAGACCATACTATCACTGTATGACACTTGGAGGAATAAATTTGGTGTCTTGCTCTTCCTGTATTCAGTAATACTTACAAAGGTAGGGCTGAACTTACTCAGTTTGTAATGTCGCTGCACATTTATGCATTATTCTTGGTTTCCGATTCAGAACCGATTCCCACTTTTAATCAAAATCCAAAACTGTAATTACTCACGTTTTGCAAGAGTACTGCATCTTCTTCAGAGCTTAAGTGCAGTTGGTACAATACCGCCACCTACTGAACCAATATGTTGAGCAGAATATTGACAGGAATCATATATTGTGTTGTGCAGTATTTAAATGTACAACTGTCTCGTACAAAGCACGTTAGACAGAACCCCAATGTTTATTAAATATGTTAAATGAGTATTTAATATTTTAAGTCCTTTAAGAAAGTAGAGCTGCTTGAGACAAATTAGACATACATAATTACAAATTATTTGCAAGTTTTTTTTAGAATATTAAGAAAATGCTGTCAGCCATAAATCAAAGCAGGAAGGAGCAGAGTGTGTTACACTGTTCCGAACGATGCGTGAGCGAGCAGTTTGAAAAGATGCGGTTGGCTGAGGAATCGCATGATAGCCTTCAGACCTCCCTGACTGGTAGTTATTAGCCTTAATGTGGGGGTGCCCTAATGACGGCTGGGAATTAGACACGTCAAAAAAAAAATGCTAGTAAGTACATATTCATATAAGACAAGTAACATTTTTAATTGTAATTTTGACATCATAATTGCACAACCAAAGGCGACATAATAATAATTTGATTTAAATTTAAATAAAGGTGCTCATGAAAAATGTGCACGCAAATGAAATCTGAATAGTACTACATCAAATTGCAAATGTACATTGGTTAAATTAAAGTTATTATAACTAAAAGCTCAAACTTGCCTGTACAAGTTGGAAATGTAAATTCAAATATATCATTACATTCCCAATTTTCATATTACATTTTAAATTTTTCATGATGAGACAGGAAAAACTTCATCGGTCCCTGGTGTTTCCCATTCCTAGTAAATACTACAGTAGTTGGCATGCAGTGATGATGTACTTCTGCTTCGACAGCTGTGTTGTATTTGTAAAATATTAACAGATGTTTATGCACGTAATCCTAGTTGATGTATGCATGTTTAATGTATTCTGGGTGCAGTAATGGTGGCTGGTGGTGGGATTGATTTTCGGGAAACACAATAAGTGCTTAAACCAGTTATTCTTCTCTTGGTTTATTCAAAGCATATGGAATGCTTACCTACTCCCGTTACTAATGTCTCTGTATGTATGTACTAATAGATATTTCCCTTTTAATCCATAGGGTATTGAGAACATAAAGAATGAGATAGAGGATACCTCAGAGCCACTTATTGACCCTGTATATGGCCATGGCAGGTATGATTTCCACAAAACTTTGCAACATAAAGTGAAAAACTAAATAAGTTTTGAATCACTGTATAAAAATGCAGAAAAAGCAATGGTTTACTACATACATCGGGCTTCTAAATCACTAATACAGTGTTATTAGGGGATCAGATAACAGTTTTCAGAGACTTCAGAGAATTTTTTTCCATTGGGAAAGATGAGTCATAGACTTGGACAAAATGCCTTACTGATAAGAGAGGTCAAAGCAAATGGACATAACTGGCTTGGGTGGAAAGGCTATAGCAATTCAAATAGCTATTCTTGAGCAGTAAAGCATCAAGAAAGTACTGCAGTTCAATATTGAGGAGGATAAGGGAGGAGAATACCTCATGGGATTACTTTTTATCAGGCAAGAACATGCATCTGCCTCAGTGCAGTATAGAGACTCGACAAAACTGGAAACCTGTTGTCTATATTTTGATTAATATTATTTAGCAAATTTATTAATAACATTTAATTGAATTCTGTTAATTCTGCAGGGAAGAGTGGTCAAATGTCTAACAGGAAGATTGTCAATGGCTACCGAAAGCAACTGATGCATATAAAATTTGAGAGACATTCAGTCAAACATTAGGAGTGCTTGACTATTATTTTGAAATTCAAAACCTTTTTCTGGCGCAGAAAAAGACCAGTTCAAAGACACAACAGAAACCCCAATAGCCATGAGGTTCATATTCATGATAAGTGCATGTAAAATTCAGACTGTCTCATTCTTCATTCATACTGCAATGAAGAGAAGTTGTGACTTTTTTTTTTTTTTTTGTGACTGCTCCTAATCAGAGAGTAAATAATATAAAATATTTTTTTAGGTGCCTTCTATGATGAATAAAGTATTGATCCTCTTTTCTCTGTCTCCTTTTCTATAGTCAAAGCCTGATTAACCTGCTGGTCACAGGACATGCAGTGTCAAATGTATGGGATGGGGATAGGGAATGCTCTGGAATGAGTAAGAATGTCTTTCTTTTTTAAATCTTTCATTGCTTAATGTTTTATCATTTTTCCACTAGGTGGTAGTATTGCATTGGAATTATGTAAGATTTAGTCTTGAGCGCTTTTAATCACTTAATTTCTTCCTGTGTTTTTAGACATTTCTTGTTTTCTTTCTTTGCTTACAGAGCTTCATGGAATCCATGATCAGACTACTGTTGGCTTTCTTACACTAATGGAATCACTGCGATACTGCAAGGTATGCACACACAAACGCTCTTAATTGAGTGTATCTTAGTGCCTGACATTCTAATGTGTAACGTCTATATTGAGCCCATAGTGGGAATCAGTAAAGAAATAATAAAATGCTGGACACAAATGTGTATGATTAAAAAAAATAATTAAAAAAAAGAAGTTTTGCAGACACGATGGAAAGCAAAAATGCTAAATAATTTGATTATTGGAACTATTTGCAAGTTATGACCCATAGTCACATTTTCAAGAGGAGTTAAAAAGGTACATCAGGCTTCAGGTTTTTTTATTTTTTTTATTTTTTATTTATTTATCTTGACAGAGAACTTGTGAACATATTAGAACTATGGTTAAGATGTTGCCACCTATTTTGTAGCATTTCTCACAGCTCCACAGTCCCTGGTTCAGTCTTCAGATTGTTTACTGTCTATGGGGAGGTTAATAAGTTCCCCATGTCCCCATGAGGGATTCCGCTGACATCCCAACATCAAAATAAAAATGAATGTGTGTGCATGGTGGCCTGCAATAAATTGGTGCCACATTCAGGGAGTATTCCTGCCTTACGCCCAATGTTCCCAGGGTAGACACTGTATCCTCACAGCCCTTTGCAGGATAGTGCAGGAAGTATGCATTAATGAAATTAAGACTTCAGTCTTCTGAAAATCAGTTACTTATGTAAACATTAACTAATTTTGATTATAAATGTACCTTTAAAACAAGTCACTGTCTTTCACTAGTGTTGAACAAAAAAATTACAAAAATCCAACGCTTAAAGGGAGATTTAGTCTTCTGTGATCTGAGTATAGCTTATTATGATTTTACGGTTTTAAACTGAACCAAACAGAACCTATTAAACTACTACCATTTAACATGCACTCTGTAAAAGTATCTCCATTCAACAGTTTGTAGTGGTTGCACCTTTTCCCTGCTTCTTGAGCACTCTGTTGTATTCATGGAACAGTTAAACCTCCAACAAATGCAGTAACTTCTATCCACAGCAAAATAATGCACTTCAGTGATCACACTGGATGTATTAGACTTACACACATTAATATGTCGGCGCTTTAACAGACATGCACACAAATATCTTCAAAATATTGGTCAAAACAATGAAACAATTCTGGACAGCAGAAATGACTGAATTTAACAAATTATTTCACACAGTATTTGAATTACTGGTTTTATACCAAATCATGGAAAAATAAATCAATTAAAAACTTGTGACTTTTTTTTATGGTACTTTCTAGCACTGTAGACTCTCTGCTATAAAACTCTTTTATAGTGTTGGCTTTGAGATGTTAGAAATGGCTCTCTTGAGAATAAGAGTGGTTAGCAAGGGTGATCAAATTGCAGTTAGAAGCATGAAAAGTCAACATGTATAACATTTCATTGATGGAAAAGCTTTTGCAAAGGGATTGGCAGAAACTCTATAAACTATAATAAACATTCCCTGTGTCCATCTGTCAAGCAAAGTTGCTTCATTGAAAGAAAGGATATCGAAATCACTTTACAAGTAAGATCCAGTGTTTAAAAATGTGTTGGCTCGGCAGATTGGTGCTACTGTTAAGTTAGAGTCCCAGCACCACCACGTTGCTGCCACCACTGTTGGGTTCTTAAACAAGGCCCTTAACCATCAATTGCCCAGAAATACCATAGTCATAGCAGTTGTGGAGATATAGTACAAAAAAATCTATTTATTTGTTTATTTTTATTTAACTATATTTATTTAACATTGCTATTTTCATGAAATTGCCTGCATGTGTAATGCATTTCTTGGAAAAGCCCTACCAGTGTTTATGTCAGTAGATACTATAAAAATAGACTGTAGTTTTCATTGTCATTAGTATTATTAACAAGTGTTATCTTTTATAACTTTAGTGCAAGAATACTAAATTAAATGACTGCTGCAGAAATGTTTGCTCAGCATCACTGCTTTTTAATATCGCCATGGTTTTTGAACATATGAGACACACTGGTTTTAAACTTCCTGCAGGAAGAATAAATGTATATTGATCTGTCCATTCATCTTTGAAGTTTCAACACAACAACTAGAATATTACAAGCAGTACACAGTATTGTAAAAGTTTGTGGCCACCCATCCATTACAAACAGTTTGGAACGTAAAGTTGTATAGGATGTCCTATGCTGTTGCATTACCATTTTTCTTGGTTGGAGCTAAATTTCCTGAACCTGTCCCCAAAGCAAGATCCATGAATATATGGTTTGAGCTCAAGAACCCATGTGGCCTGCAAAGCCCACTTGACCTTAACCCAGCTGATCACATTCTGAGCAACTGGAACACAGACTGCACCACAGACCACTAGAGCCTGACTTCATTAATGTTCTTGTGGCTTAACGAATAAATCCCCACGGCCAGACTCTAAAATCTAATACAAGACTTAAGAATACTATAGCACAGGACTAAATATGCAATAGGATATTCAAAATGCACATATGGGTGTGATTGCTGTGGATGCTGTAATTTGAGATACACAGTCGGAGCTTAAGGACCTCCGATTTACTCCATCAGCCAAATGAAATACACCAAATGCACATTCCCAGGTACAAGATACATAGTTAAGGTAGAAAAGACGACGTCTTAATGGTACCACTTTAGCGACAGATTCAGGTTAAATCCTGAGCGTGTTAAACTATATAATAATCTACAGTAGATGCACACAGATATAAGGCACTGGCAGCATCTTTTAGAGCAGCATCTGTGTTTTTAACATGTCCTACTCAAATCCCTCATGGAAAAATTTCGTAAGGTTCAAATTCGGCGCAGTGTATTGTTTTAACCTGAGAAGAGAAGTACAAAGCTGAAAGCAGAACGGTAATTAAGAAGTTGGTTTATTTGTAATGGCACCTAACTGAGCACTGCTTCAGGATACACACTTGCTGTGTTTGGAGTAGAAGTCAGCAGGAATGTGTCGCCACATATTTAGAAGCATCTGATCCTATCGTTGTAATATTCATTTGGGCCGTTTTGCAGTATTTTCTGAAGCATACACATAAGCTAACCTGAAGTAACAGTCTACCTGAGGATTGATGAAGGAAGTCCATCAGCACCGTAATGTTTGAACACACAGCTGGATTCCAGCCTGAGAAATTCAGAAAACCCACCATAAACAAAATTATTCAGCAGAGCATACATGTCTCATATATCATCTCTCAAACTGCTGACTCCACTGAAGGAAAAAACAAAAAGAAGCTAGGATTAGGTTTATTTAAGCAAAAACTGTTTGTGTGTAAAATGGTGCATCGAACATTTAATTGTTGCAGAGACAACACAATTAATTAACATTACATTTGCAAAAAATCTAAATGTTTCATTCAATTTATTTAAATATGAAATGTAATATTTCTTCTATGTGCTAATGCTCGGTTGTTCTACTTGTTTCCATTCTATGTCAGAATTTACACACTGCAGTTGAATAATTAAAATTATTGGCACCCTGTATAAAATAAAACTAATTTATTGTATATAACAGACATTCATCCAATCAGAACTAACTGGTGTATAGAGACATTCTGTGAGTAGTGATGGAGAACATAACAGCATTGGGATGTTCAACTATACAGTATGTATCACTCCACATCACAGTTGTTCTAACAATAGTTAATTACATTAACTGTCAGTTGCCAGCATGGGTAAGAGTAAGTCGGTACGGTCCATTGTACTTGAAAGAGGGGGGAACAGATTCCAAACCAGTCACAGAAGCATTTTCAGCAAGAAAACACAATAACGTTATGTCATCTTAAACAACACATTGTCTAATTAGTAATTGCTTCTAAGACGCTTATTGCCTTAGAACTGTCTGCGTTGTTTTGTTCGTGGCTAACATAAGCTACAATGCTAACTAGTGTCTAACACAATACTGAATCTCAAATCCCTCTCCTATCCCTTGTCAAGGTAGCGTTCCATTTTACTCTATTTGGAATTCAACCCCAGAAACATGGAAGTTTGCTAAATTGGAAAAAGTGAATATCTTTAGCTTCATCATATCAGCAGAGCTATTTTTTTTCATTGTACATCAGGTCTCTTTTTTGTGATATTGCTTACATACTATAATTAATTTTATAAATCTGCCAAACAATAGTAGAAGCTGTCTTTTAACAGAATAATTTTTGTTTAAATAATGGTATTTTCTTTTTCAAACATGTGCTAAAATGATTAATAACCCTAAGGAATACTTAAAAATGTTGCTTGCATTTATTTAGTTTGTTGTTGCTTTCATGGCACAACCATAGTTACTGAAGCTCTGACTTTTAATGTTTACTTTACTTATGTGTAATTAACTGTATGTACGTTTGGTCTGGATTACCTGTAGCATGTTTGTGACAGGATATTTGTAGAGCGCCTGGTTTAGCTCACACATACTGTACGGTTGTTCTACAACCGGATTTAATTAATTTTGTGTGAAGTAGATCTGCACATTATAAACAAAAGCCAGTTATTATGACTCATTGATATTACCAGATGCTGGGTATGTTTCCTGTTGTTGCTCGATCAGACCGCTAATGCAGTCATTTCCTACTTTTTAGGGCTTGTTGGGAACTGCAGCTTAGACGAGTTTAGTATGAGTGACTTGGCCAATTATGACCTTTCCGCTGGGGGAAAGGGACACAATTTGGTTAAGTAGTGCGTGTTGTGATGTTTTTTTATTTTATTTTATTATTTTGTTAAATCTAAGTAGCAACTTTAGATCTTCGGATGCTCAATAAGTTTAAGAGTTCTTTGTAAGGTTGTTTTTTATTATTATTATTTTTATATATATTAAATGCTTGCATGGTTAAAGACAGGTTCTGTGTTGATCAGCATAGTGTGTGTGTTAATGGCGTAAAATGTCACAGATACACCATTTCGATCAAAGTGGCTGCTAAACGGATAATTATGCCTGCACAAACTGGACATTTTTCAATTTAAAGCTTTTTCCGTATGTGTTTCAAAGTGTCATTTTATGTATCTGCAAACATCTGTATATAATTGGATGTGGGTTTAGACTTTTTTTATTTTATTTAGGCTTTTTTCATTCAACACTCTTACTATGCTCACCTGGATGAATAAAAAAAATATTAGGAGTTAGGAATGCCAGCATTGTCAAGAAAATGTGTGAATTCTGGTATTGATTGTTTTTGTTCTATGTCACTAAGATTTATAAGGAGTATAGTGAACACTTTAAAAAAATATATTAGCTTTTTTGACAGTCGTATCATTTCTCTTTTTCTCTCTCTCTCTTTGACTTTTTTCTCAGGTGGGATCATTTCTCAAATCTCCAAAGTTCCCTATATGGATTCTTGGCAGTGAGACTCATCTCTCTGTGTTTTTCACCAAGGTGAGTTTCTGGAAACTTCCACTTGAACTCTCATGTCTTTAATTTTTAATAGTCCTTTTACAAGTTCAGAAAAATAGATTAGCATCACTCGCTTATTGGAGTAGTGCACATACACACATGAGATGTAATAAAAGACAACAAACTGGCACATCATACTCATGCATCAACCATTCTGTAATTATTTTTTTTCTTACTTGCTTTTTTTTTATATTATGTTTTCTCTTTCCGAGTCTGGCAGATGTCGTCTATTTCTCTCTCTTATTTATTTTACACAATAAAACCTCAAAAACACAAGAATGTGCTCTCTAATAGCTTTAATGCTGTAGACATTTTTTAAGAGAGAAAAAGGGGGGAAAGATAAGGGTGGGATTATGGACCAAATGAGATAGAGAAAGCTTTTGGACTTATAAGGCATCCAGTGTGGTGTGTTCTGGCTGCCGGCCTCGCAGCGTGCCGTAGGGTTTGGCACACCCAGCGCACACAGTGAACAGATTTATTAAGTGTGTTCAATGAAGAAAGCCAGAGTGTGTGAAATTCAGTAATAGCTGTGCGTTAGATGAAAAGGGCCTGTTGACGGATGTGAGAACAGGTCTCCTGAATAGCAATGTCCCTCTTGTTTACTAAAACAGTGCCATGCCTCACTTATCTTTATCACTTCAACATCAAAGTTAAGTTGTTGTACCAGAACTGACGCATAATTATTGTTGTGCAAACTTTTTCACACCAATCAAATTGTTCTTGATGGAGTTCAGCTCTAAGACATTTCCATGTCACAGCTTCTGAGGGATTTGTGCCATGAGCATTCCCATGTAGGATGTACAGGGTCCATCTGAGTGAATAAACTGGAGGGATGTGAGAGTGAAGTGAGCCATCATATGTGCTGCTTCTCACACATACTTGGGTAGGACCTGAATGGAAAATTCCACCCTAAACACATTGAATATGTTTATATTTGTGGTGTGTGTTTATGAATTCTGGTGCGAATTTGTTGGTTGGTGCTGATTCTTTGTTACTTCCATGATAAGTTAGTGGTTGTGTGTCTGGCTGAACTGTTGCAAAGCTTCCTCTTAAACAGATTTTTCAGTGAAGTCTAGTGTACTATTAAGAAGACATCCAGTGTAAATGTTGTAGACAGCAATCAAAATATGCATGAGCACAGTTCCAAAATAGCATTGGTTTAGGGTTGCATATTATATTTATTTTTAAATGAGTTAAAATAAGCATTAGATGTATCCAAAATGTCTCTTAATTTTCCATCTGAGATACAGCTTGGATTCCTGCATTCTGACTGCTTGATATTCTTTCTGTTCCACTCCTCTTCCAAACACACTTTCTGTTTCTGTTAGATTTAAATGACCCATGTCCAATTGACCCTTTGAGAGAATGCATTTTCATAACCAATCAGAATTGCAGGAACTGAAATTTCCTTGTTCGAGGCTGTATCAAGCATTTCTGCATTTGTAATGACAACCTGAATATTTCGATTTATAGTACTATGCAAAAGTATTAAGCCCGCCCTCATTTCTCCATATTTTGTTTCGAAAGAGCCAGAACTTCTTGTATTTTGAATGTTGTCTTGAGGTGAACTTCTCCAGGCTTCCTGAACGACTTTTTTGGCTCTCGTTTTTGGTCCAGCCCCTGTTCCTGGCCAGTTTCAGAAGAATGTTTTTATTTGTAACCTGTCACAGTAAAACATTTGATTTTATTTCATTAATTATATCTTTTATTTAATTTAGTATGAAAAGGGAAAAAGGGATGGCTCAAGAGTTCTGCACAGTGCTGTATAAATTTAAACAAAACCAAGTACTAAAAAAAAGCTAGGTTAGCAATGAGCAGTTTATTAGGTTTTATTAGCTCTTAAAAATGGCACCCAGAAAGTTATAGAAATGGCACCCACAAAGGCATAGTTGTGCATTGAGCCAGAGTTAATATATGATGTCACAATAAGGGAATTTGTTGTGCTTATTCAAAATGAATGTCTAAAAATCCCCCCCCCCCCCCCCAAATAATGTGAATAGGTGCTCTTAAGCAGACACTTTCCCATGTCTATATGTTGTTTCTTTTTAATTCAGCTCACTTTTAGTTCTGTTTTTTTTATTATTATTTTTTTTTTTATGTACGTCTTTTTAAAAATAGATGTTGTCATAAGATTTAGATAGATTTACTGTAGCTTCCCTAATGATCAAACCAGAGGTGCGGAAGGCAAGAAAAAACTCAGAGACAACATGCAGAAGAAACCTTGAGGGCACCCAGGCTCACAAGTAAACAGTCTCTTATACCAAATAGTTGTAAATCTTTCCTCTTCTACACTCAGTGATAATTAGGATGTTTAGTGTGAGCTGACTGTGAATAAGACTCCTGGGATGAGCACACAATGGACATTTTAGGTTCTGTACTTTTTATTTGTTGGTTGGGTTTTTGCTTTTTGCTTCTCTCACCATCCTTATTTTGGTGTCTGCAGCATGGTTGAGAGCAAGATTGACAGCCAGCATTAATCTCAATGTCTAGTACTCAGTGCATTTTACTGTCAGTGCATTAACTTCTTCCTGTGTGTGTGTGAGAGAGAGAGAGGAGTGACAGTTTGTCTCCTGATCAGCAAAAAGACTTTTTAGATAATGGCTTAAAAAATTAATGAGTAAAGCTGGTCTATCATGTGTTTATGTTCAGCTTCAGACAAACAACTAAAGTACCAGCAAAATCAATATGAAGTGTTATGTTTTTCCTGTTTTTTATGTCTGAGGATCTTGCATCAGGTCTTGCAAGTAAACTTGTGTTCACACAAGCAAGGGCAGAAAATTGCTGGATAGTGCATGCACAGACGGGACTACAGTTTCCCTGGGTGGTGCACCCACGAGTAACAAACCTCAAGCAACATGTCCATAGGTAGTTTACATCTATGTTTAATGTGGGTGTTGCTATCCCAAGTATCCCAACAGGAATTTTGGTTTACGTTTGTATTTCTTTTCCTCACACCAGTGGGAGATCATCAGATCACTTTAATGGACTGGCATTGAACTCGTATGCGCCCATTAAGTTATCCCTGTCCATTCTTTCCATCTTTGCCGTACAAACTGAGGTGATTGGTGGTTTCTGTCCTCCCGGTCTAACATAGTCCATGGAACTTTTCAGCACTTCTTGTGAGAGTATCGGTTCACATTATAAAATGATGCCATAAGTGGTGTTGGGGAGAAATCAGAACTTGAGCACACACAGGTTCTAGCTAAGCTAACACTGCCCTTGTGCAAGCTATGTTGGGGTTTGTGCATTAGGAAGACTGAGCTGTTTTCCCCCAGTGCCTTGTAACTTCATGGCCATCTGGCCTATTTTATCCCCAGAGACACTTTCAGGGTCACTTTGCTGATCTTTTGCGAGACACGGAAATACTCTCAGTCTTGCCCCAAACAGAGTTGTTAGTCCTGACTCTCATCCCCCACCCTCCCAATTAGGCTAATTAGTTTGAAGGCTACTAACATCCAGATGTGAACATTAAAGGGATCTCTCTTCCCTTTTGGGCTTGATACTAACTATATAACTAAAACGCAACTTTTTGCTTTTTTTAACTGCATATTTATGGATGCTAACTAGCTATGCAGTTTCACACCATAATGGGGTAACGATGTGATTGTTAAGATTTTAAACATGGAATGATTGTTGGCGCTAGACAGGATTGAATATTTTAAAAACGGCCAATCTGCTTGGATTTTCATGCACAGCAGTCTCTGCGGTCTATACACAGATGTACAGGATGGCTACAGTAACACAAATAATCACTCTTCAGATCAGTGACCAGCATCTTGGATTACACAATCTTGAGGCAGATGAGCTACAACAGCAAAATCTGATTACAAAATCAGGTTCAAGTCCAGGCAGCCAAAAACACATCTCTGAGGATACAATTTAAACAGACTTCCAGTATTGGGACAGTTTTATTTTAGGCACCTTGTGGTCAAGGTAATAAACTGTCATTGAGCTGAACTGTTGATGATTTTTCTAGTGGTCTATGTAAGAATTTGTATTCACATTAACAACAAAAATCATTTACTGAAAGAGAAAATTATTTGCTTGACATAATCAACAAAGTAAAGCAGACGCATCGATACCATCCGCGGTAACTGCTGCAAAAATATGTTCTGCGTATTAAATGTGTAGTCCTCACAGCTGGAGATTAAATGGGGTTCCAGTAATTGTTAGAATCGGTGGATTAGATTTTTGCTCCCATTTCCTGATATTCTGGGTTAAGGTGTAGGTCTGAGATTGCTGTTAATGGCTTTTCTTGTGTTGAGTGCCTTGCCAAGTTCAGAGAGCTGCCTCCTAATGGTCTTTGTACACTAATGCTGATGGATGTTTGGTTTCACTGCCCATGGGGTTGTAGTGCCAAAGGTGTATGTGAGTGGGTGTGAGAGAGGTGCCTTTAATGGCCATGCAGGGTTTTATTCCTGTCTCCCTGTGGACAGGAGCTCATGTTGCTGATTTTATGCCTCTGCTTTTAGCATCTAATAGGGTTTGTGTTCCATTCTTATCTGATTTACGAACACAAAAGCGACGCACAATACACATCTGACCTCTCAGAGGGATCCCAGGGAGGCTTACACGCACACGCACACACACAATTAGACACTAGAGGAATGATCTGCCCTGAAAAATGATGAAACCGTTCCCATCGGGTACACACACACACACACACACACACACACACACACACACAGAGAGAGAGAAATGGCAGGTTGCAGTGAAATTGGTATTTTTAACACACACAGCAAGGTAATATATAGCCGTGTATAATGCTAAGTAATGTGATCGGTGTGTCTTGAAGGCTCGAACCATAGGTCGTCTGTTTATACCAAACTCCAGATCTGACCTCACGCACGCACGCACACACACACACACACACACACACACACACACACACACACACACTCTAAAATTGACACTGTGGTATAGATCATGTTGTTCTCTCATGTTTGTTCTGCCACTGTTGGCATCCATTTCTCCCCTCCTGATGTTTCATGCTCACATCCTCACATGGTGGTTTTTCATGGTTTGAATCCAATCTTCCTGCTTAAATTCATTTCTTTGTCTTTCACATCCACTCACTTCCTATCTTATAGTCACTTCATGTCACACTTTCACAACGGTGGTGTACATTGTACATACACTGCCTGGCAAAGAAATGCTCTTAGATATTATTTGACCACCTTCAGCTTTGATTACAGAGCACAGTGTGGTGGTCACTTCCTATGTGGAAATGATTCCTCATGCTCTCAGAACCACTCTGAAAATTTGGGTCCTGAAATATGCCCATGCCGAGAGAGAACAAAAATCCCTTGATGTGATATCCTGGTCAGTCATTACATTCAGGTCATCAGACTTTATTTTATTCTCAAATAACATTGCTCAGCCTAGACCTGACCAGATAAAACAACCCCAGATCATAACACTGCTCCATAGACTTGTATAGTGGCCACTATGCATGATGGTTGCATCGCTTCATACACTTCCCTTCTTACTCTGACGTGCCCATTGCTCTGTAATAGGGTCAGTCTGAACTCATCAAACCACATGGACTTTTTCTATTGCTCTAAAGTCCAGTCCTTATGCTCCCTAGCAAATAGAAGCATTTTTTTTTCTCGATCTTACTAAAAAGTGGTTTTCTTGGCCGCACAGGTGTCTAGTCCCAGTCCTGTGAGATTTCTCATGTCAGAACATAGTGTTAAAGTCATCTCCATTCATGATTCTTTTGGACCACATTTCTTCTACAAAGTTGACAGTTCAGCACTGTCCTCCTAGGGTTTCATTGTGTATTGGAGGCTTCTCAACATAATTCCAGTCATTTCAAAAATGTTTTTGGGGTATTTTGCCACAAATAGAGATTAAGTAAGTTGAATCAGTATCTGAGGTTCTGATACAGTACATTGGAAAAACAGATGAATGATTTCACGAAGTATTTTTTTTTCTCAGATTTTGCTCATCTGAATCTCATAATATTTTGATAAAAAATTTTTTTTGGTACAAAAAAATCGGGCAAGCAGGAAAAGCAAGATCATCTGTATTACAAAGAGCAGTTAAAAATGGGTTCACTGTGGGATGGTAGCTGTGTGAGTTTGCCCAAACCGCATTTTCTTAACACAGATGTGACAAAATAATACTTAACTATAGATATTAATATTTCGATACAGTACTAATGGCATTTTTTGTATTTCTTAGACAATTGCTTTCCTCTAATGAATATGGATTACTGAGGGGTTGCTAATATAACACAAATATTGCATGAAAAAGAAGAATATACATTCTTTATCTTGTTTATAATTTACAAAACATTAGATCAGCTATTTTGGGTTTATATTATTAGATTATTAAAATTATCTCAGAAAAGTGTACAGTCAAATAACTTGTAACAATATCAGTGTTAGCTTGTCATTCTGCCTAGCCACTCTGCAGACCCTATCCTGTTGATCTGGCCAGTTCTTTTCTTTCCGACAGGCCCAGAACATATGTGCATGCCCATAATCAGCTGTAGCTGTGGTGTATTTAACAGGAGTAACAGCAAAGGAGACAAACTGGTGGTGACATGGTGTAATATATGATGGGTCTTGATCGTGCTGATTTGGCCTTGAGAGCTCCGGTGGTGCATCTGGCCACACACTTGCTTCTTCAGAACACATCTCACAACCTCTTGTATGTTGTGTGAGAATTTTGCGCTGTAAATGATCCCAGCTCTCTTTTCAGTTACCATGACCATCATCAGTCAGCACCTGCTTAGAAATCCACAGAGAAAAGATGTTGAGATCAGAAACGCATCCAAAACTGAAAGGATGACTTAGGAACCGTAAAATTATTACAGAGTTTTCTCTCTGTGTGTGTGTGTGTGTGTGTGTGTGTGTGTGTGTGTGTGTGTGTGTGTGTGTGTGTGTGTGTGTGTGTGTGTGTGGCATGTTTCAGGTTCTTCATCACACAAGCACTAGGGCCCCTGAAAGCACTGCACTGACTGACATTTCATGAATCATATCTCTGCTTGTAGCTGATCAGTAACGCATAAGGCAGCATCTGCTCATTTTCTCTTATACATGGAGTAGAGTCTCTTAGTAATAATTTAATATTTATTGACACAAAAAATGCATTTATTTGTACCCATGGGTCTATTAACACCGGTAAAAACCGGATATCGCCTCTTAAGAGCAAATAATAGCCCCTACAGCAGCTTCTCAAAAGCAGCTTTGTGTATGATTTTAATGATGATAATAAGTAAAAAATACAATTTAAAAAAGCCAGCCATAGTAAATAAAGAATGTGACATAAGATAAGAGACAGATAATGTTAACAAGCAAGTCTAGCTGTAGAGGTAGGTAGGTGAAGTAAGCAAAAGGGCAGAGCTTTTGTTGTATCAGGTTTTAAAGCGTTCCCTTGCTAATGGTGCTTAGGTTTCCTGCTACAAGGTGGCTTGCTAAAAGCTTCTTTTAGAGCTAAAGTTTGGGTTACTGGGAAGTAAGATCTCACTGATTATTTTGATGCCTAACACAACAGTGCCACTGCTTTAATATGAACACAGTAAAAGTGGGTTCTTTGAATAGCCATGAATTGATTTCCATTGTGGCCTGGGAAAAGAACAGCAAGTGTGGCTAAATCCTGCCAAAAATATTTTTAGATTTTTAGTACAAAATGTTTGAATTTTCCTCTAAAGGTAACTTTAAATGTCAGAAGTTGATCAAGTTGTCATGCGTATTGGCAGCAAAACAGACATTAGCATAATCTGGTCAGTTTGTAATCAAATTTCTGTTGTCCAAACGTCTGTAATACTTCTGTGCTCTAGCCCGAGTGGACAGATTAAATAAAATTTTCCTCCCTTTCCTCTGGTAACTGGAAACAAGGCCTCACACACATATAGCTGGTTCCACAAAGAAAAGTGCCAGCAAGGTAGAATCCCACTGCAGCTATCCAAAGCCAGGAGCCTAGGAAGCAGATTAGATTTGCTTTCAAAGAGGAGGGGGGCATATTTGAACTCTGAAAGTTTGAAAGCATTGGCCTAAATTAGACTTGATTTTGTAAATAAAATGGGTTTTTCTGTATCTAGTACTGTATCTGGAACACTGAGTTCCAAGAGAATTGTTTCAGTAAGTAAAAGTCCTGTAACCTTGTGCTGTTATAAAGAAAAAGGAAAAGTCATTTATTTGTCTTTAATTGTGTTTTTATTTGATTTTTCAATTATAAAATTGTAATTGTAATCTCTTCTACTTATAATTGCCATTTCAACTTATCTCACAAAGTAACTAGAGAATGGAAGCTGCTTTAGTACAACATGTTTACGCTTAACTAGTATTTTTTGGTCGAAATTATGACCGGTCTGTAGTATAATAGACCTGTTATTACATGGAGTAAATTTTTCTTGTTCCTGGTTAGTTAATACTTTTGTTCAGGAAAAACTAGTCTTGCTGACCCATATATAATTATTCAAATCATTGAACTCAAGATTCCAAGCACTTCCATGATTACAGGTGTATAAAATCAAACACCTAGACATGCAGACCACTTCTACAAACATTTGTGAAAGAATGGGTCGCTCTCAGGAACTCTGTGAATTCCAGCATGGTACAGTGATAGGATGCCACCTGTGCAGTCAGGTTTCCTCGTGTCTAAATATTCCACAGTCATACAGCCTTACATCACCAAGTGCAATGCAAAGCAAAGTATTGCGATGCGGATGCAGTGGTGTAAAGCACGCCACCACTGGACTTTAGAATAGTGGAGACGTGTTCGCTGGAGTGACAAGGGGTAGCTCAGAAATTAAGACTTTGGTTGTGAAACAAATGAAGGTTGAGCACCTTCAGGAGGCTCCATCTTCTGCTCACATGTAAGTCCCTCTGCATAAGGACATCTGCCGGACGCTGTGGATATAAATGCAGTGTGAAGCAAACCTTTGAACATAAACCAAAGCTCGGGGGAAATCAGGAATGTGTCAGCAAGAAATGACTGGATAACTTTAGCAGACAATGTTGTCTTGTTCAGTTTTACGACTCACCATGTCCTGTTGTTCAAGTCGCAACATTTTAAAACCAACTCTCCCTGTACACAATGCCAACAGGAAGTAGTTGGTCGTTTGACGACAGATAGAAGTCTGACTGACGACACTAATGAAAGGCTACTACAAATGAGATCATAGCTCTGTTATTACCAGAATGAAACCGAGTTCCTTATAATTTGTGTTGGCTACATTCTTAGACGTTCAGACAATTTACTTACATGGAAACAAAAATGTTCTGTAGTTCTGGGTTATGTCATGCAGATGTAGAGTTTGTCCAGATGACAAAAGTTTGTCGAATGTACATTCTGTCACACACAACCTCGCTAGTGTAATATTTTATGTTACCTTTTAAGGCTAGAGTCTTCCATCAAGATGCTGCTTTTTTGTTAAAGTGCAGCTCCTGGAGTTACTCTGTTCTTCTGTTCGAAAACCTTGGCAAGTTTTTCTCTGTTTCGGTCCCCAGAGCTTTATATTCAAAGAATGTATAAAGAAATGTAACTGATCCTTCTTTTAATCCATTTTGGGTTTTTCTTTTTTTTTTTCTTTCATTTTATTGTTGGGAGGCCAGGATTAAGGGTTTAGGTAAAGAACACTACTTAAAAGCCAGACATGTTTTGCTTTCTCCAACATTTTTTTTTTTTTTTTGTTAACCTTAGTGTCCTGAAGCAATGGTGTAAAATCACAAGGCACCATGCATATAAACAGACACACACACAATTTGCACACTTGTTTACAGCTAAGGACAACTTATGGATGGATGAAATGTTACTTTTATTTGTGCTGTAGCTGGTCATGTTCATACTGTGTACTTTGCATTAGAAAGAAAATTATGTTAAACCTTCACTTTTTTATTTCTCATAATTTTACACAATTTTCTCCAACTCATCATTACAAGCACATTTAGACACACTATCCGTGATTTAAAAACACCAATCAACCCACTTTGCATGTCTTTGGTCTGTGGGAGGTGACACAGCTAACCAGTAGGCCAACAAGCTGCCCTAGCACCATTCATATTTCAATACAGTATGTTGTGATGAAAGTGCTTACCTTGCCCCTCTCAGTATGCTTCTACTGTATGTTCTCCTTGAATATCAAAACAAGCATATGATATGAACTTTGACAAAATGAGCTGAGGGATGTTTCTCACAGTTCTTTACTAGAATCTCAACCTGTTCTGCACAGTTTTTTGGCTTTGTGATTGCCCAGGGCACTTCAAACCGCCTTGCCAAAGCTGTTTCTCGCAGCTTTCTCCTTCTTCCTCAGTTTCGTGGGAAAGTTGGTAGTCCTTGCTTTCCTCAGGTGTGGCGTGACGAAGTCACCGGTTTTGACTTTTGACGCAGCTTTGAAAGCTTGAAGGTACTTTAAGCCTGCATATTGTTTCATAAGGCACAGCCAAGACTTCAGCATCATTCTGTGTCTGTTACTTGGTAGTTAAATTTTGTAAAACCTCCTTGGAGACCATTTAGCACTTACCCCCTTTTTTTTTTTTTTTTTAAGTCTTTGAGGACCTGATAGCATTACTAATCATTCCTCAATGTTTTGATGATAATCCAATTCAGTGCGAGGGGGAAAATTTTTTTGTTTTATGTGAACAGAAAGATGCAGATTTACACAGATTTTGAAATGGCCTAAATCTTGGTTACAAAAGCTAAGTTTGAGGAGAATAATATGCATTTTCTCTATTTTTGTGGTGTAAAAATTGCGCAATTTTACCCAATTGTAAAATATATTTGTTACATAGTGCTGTTTGAATAAGGAACAGGTAGAGAGGAATGAAAGACTGAGTCTTTCATGTGTCATTCATGTCCTATTATTCCAGACTTTTAGAGCATCCAGGTCCATTTCTGATATTTGTGGGATAACTTTGAATTTAGTAGCTGACGTGCGCGCGCGTGTGTGTGTGTGTGTCTGGTCCTGTAGAATATTTCTGAGGCTCAGTCAGCAGCTTGTATTGGCCGTACACGCTCCTGCACAAAACAAAACCTGCCTCTCTGATCTCCTTCTATGGTCTTCTTTGGTTTCCTACTACAGTCTCAAAAGTGTGCGTGTAAGGCTCAGTAAAGTAATAAAATCCAGCCACGTGATTTCTGAACCTCTGACTTTTCAATGCAGTGCTGAAAATAAAGCTCAGTGAGCGCAGACAAGCAACATGTTCATAAGCACACATCAATTCCATTACCCCTCTGCTGGAGACGATAGCAAAGCCAGGCCAGAATGTTCAAGACTTTGTAACCAAAAAGAAGCATTAAGCACTTTACATGACTTCATCATCTGGTTATTATGTGTAATCCGAGTCGGACTAAGGGCATTAAGCTCATCTTTATTGTTCCCTAATATAAATCAGATTTCACGATGGAGCTTGCTTTTATCTAATGCACATGCGAGTTGCTTTTACAGTAAAAAGCTTTTAACAAAATAGAGTAATGGAGATGGGGTGTCCTTAAGGCAGATTTTTTTTAAAACAAAATAAAATGCCTAAATAATAAGAGGATAAGGTGTTCCAACATCACATATTGTATTTTTTTTTAAACAATAGCTATTCAATACGTCTAGGTTTTAAACAGTACCTGTATATTTTTGGATTCTTTACAATTCATCTCTAAACTAGTTTTTACCGGCCATTTTCTTTCTGTTCCATGTAAATCCTAGAACTCCCCAAAGTGTTTTTGTTGTATCCCCAATTGAAATGCACTTCACATAAAGTATTTTATTTTTAACTCGAAAC
>JAAGKR010003934.1:49269-64269 GCA_011419295.1 Clarias macrocephalus | reverse complement strand
CACACTACGACCACAACTACCAAGTGTGTGTGTGTGTGTGTGTGTGTGTGCGTGCGTGCGTGCGTGCGTGCGTGCGTGCGTGCGTGCGTGTGTGTGTGCGTGTGTGTGTGCGCACCCTGTCCAGGGTGTACCCTGCCTCATTCCCTAAGTCTCCTGGAATAGGCTCCAGGCCCCAAAGTGGTATAAACGATAAGTAAGTGGGTAAGTGAAAAAAAAGAAAAAAAAAAAGAAAAAAAAAAAAACATCATAAAAAAAAAATTCCCAACAGCATTTGATGGTACTTACTTAGTAACCCAGTGTAAGTATCTATTACATGATGGAAACTTACAGACTTTTGTAAGTCACTCTAGATAAGAGCGTCTGCCAAATGCCCAAAAGTAACTGTAAAAAAAAAAAAAAAAGAAAAAACAAATATATATATATATATACACACACATAAATAACAATAAACGCTGTAATGCTCCTTGTAAGCTGATTGAAAACATCTTTTCAGAACTATTTTATTAGTTGAAATTGTCCATTAAATCCCACTCTCCTTTACTCTCTCCTTAACTCTGGTATGAAACAAGAAAAATGTTGAATATCATTAGCAATCAAAACTCCTCATAATTGCACATATTTAGAAATACTTTTGTAGTTTTTAATTATGTCCCCTAATAAATGTTATTGTTTAAAACACATCCATTAATGAATATGTTTAAATAAATCAGCTTCATTAAATAATAATAATAATAATAATAATAATAATAATAATAATAATAATAATAATAATAATAGAGATAAAATAACCACAAACCCCTTTGAAAAGTATTAAACATGATTAATTCTACAGCAATAGCATCACATCACTAATAACCATTTGTTATCTTTATGATTTCCTGATTAGTGTTTTATAAGGGACATTTTAACACATGCCTGTTAAGTTTCTTGTTAATTAATTTATTTTTATTTATTTAACAAAATTTGAGCATTTAAAAATGTTAATACTTTCGCAGAGTAATGGACAGGAGACCATTTATATTTGCATCTGTCGTGCTGCTGAATTTAATCGAAGTGAAACATAATTGCAGAGAAATTAGTCAAGACTTTTAATGCATCTTGATTTGCATCACAATAAAGCTGAAAGAGACGATCTTTTAGCGGGGCTTCTGTCTGCCTTAGATGGCCCATGATCTCTCCTGGTGTTGTGTTGGTTGCTTGCTTATTGCAAATAAACAAATACAGCCACCTACTGTGGTTAGTAAGTCCATGATTAATAAATATATCTGAAAGCCAGTTCATTCATCACTGATTATAATGGTTTCAGAATAGATATGCTAAAAGACCACAATTTGTACCTTCAAAGAAACATATTTTTTTTTTCCTACCAGCTATTTTTAATCTAACCAGAATCAACTTAAGAAAGGTTATGGTTGGGGGAAATCTGGAGCATTTTTTTTACTTTCACATTAGTGCTAAAACTCTCATTTTTTATGCGTTCTGGTGTTTTCCATTTGTCATTGCCATGCATATTGCATACCAGCAGGAATTGTTGCTTGGTTGTCCAAACATTGTGATGTTAGTTTGGCAGTGTTATAGATGCTGAGATAATGATGGTCTTAGGTTGTTCTGTATACATTTGCCACATACGAAGTCACACATAAGGAGTCACACAAATACCATGGCTGGTGCTGAAATTATAATATTACAGTACCTGGACACAGCTCTAACAGTGCTGTGAGTGAAAACTGTGTTTTAAGAATAGACTAGAAATGGTAAAACAATTAATATTATAGTCAACAAAGTATGTTTATGTCTAAATAGGCTAACACATTTTAATAATAAACATTATTTCATTTACCATTATCATGAACATCAACATTAGAAAATTATGAGTAATGTTAAAAAATAATAATAATAAACTAATATAGTATATGCATACACCAGTCCGCAATAACATCCGCACCACCAGCAGGTGAGGTTTCTACACACCAGAAAATTGGTTTGGCAGGATCATGGCCACTTAAAGCTCACCTTTGCCTATGGGGACCAAATGCCACCCCATCTGATCCAATCCTACAGAAAAGCCAGTGCAACACAAATCACCCAAAACCTCAATGCTGGCAATGATGGAAAGGCACCAGGACACCCAATGCATCACAGCCCACCTTGCACAGGACCCAGCAGGCAATGCACCCAAGACCATCGACCTGTCCTACAAACTCCCTACATCTCAATCCAAAGCAAGCAACCTTGAGATGTACTGGACAAACAAGTCTGATCTATACATCCATACTCTGCAACCCACACTCAAAGGAACCACAACCGATGTCTTGGTGCCAAACCCCGCCACTACCAAGCTGCCACTGTTGGGCCCTTGAGCAAAGCCCTTAATAATATAATATTTGTTTCAATTTGGACTGAATCATCTGCGCTATTACTGACTAAAAATTCATATTCATATTCAAATAAATTAGGGGAGATCCAATTAAAGAAGCTGTCGATATTTTACTGAACTTTGGAACTTTACAAGAATCAAGGAAGAGTCAGTTAAAGCATGTGTTAATTGTTGATACTTTTGTGAACTCTGGAAGGTTTCAAGTTTAGTTTAAAATTTTGTATTAACACCAAGTAAAAATAATCCTGTCAAGCTGAAACCAAACATTCAGATTTCACACTTTATCCCCCACTCCATGGAGGTCCACTTTCTTTCCTGCTACACTCTTATTTATGGGCCTGTAAGCTTTTTTTTGGTTTTGTTTTATGGAATAAATTGTTATGGGTGACAGTGGAATCATTTCTTTGTCATTTGAATTGTATTTGTATAGTGCTTTTAAAAACAGATATTGTTACAGTGCAGCAATATAGACCCCTGTATGGATGTAGATTAGCTTCCCTAATGACAAGACAAAATGCCTCATGGACAAGAAGAAACAAAAGACTTTGAAAGTAACCAGACCAAGGAAACATATATAAATATAAAGCCATATTTTCAACCATTGCTATATTTATCAATTTTTCTTTTTCTTTTTTATATTGTTGTTGTTCATCTTTAAGTTAACAGAGTGTTGTGTCATTGGGAAGTGAGAGTCATAATAAAATAAATCAAAGACAGCAGACACCAGAGTTGCTGTTTTAATGAAAATGTATTGTAAAGTATAGAAAATGAAACTTGTTCCTAGTGAGTGATCATTAGAGCAAGTAATGCCAAAATAATGAACCAAAGAAAATGTACCTTGGCTGTTCAAAGCAAAACTATAGAAAAACACAATATCTTCCTTTCCTATATGAAGCAAATGCAGAAGAAATGGTACAATTTCTAAAAGAAATGAAATCCCCCCAGGAAACTGTAAAAACAGTTTCCAGGCAACTATAAAATACACAATTATTGTTTACTGGAAAAAATAAAAAGTATTCACAGTGGGCAGCTATGATGTATGATATGCGTGTTATCTTTGACTATAAACTAACCAGCCACTTTATTAGCTGCTCGAAACTACCGCCTCACTTCATGATAGCATACATTCCACAAGGTGTTAGAAATATTCCTTTGGTATTCTGGTCCACGTTGACATGAATGCATCATGAAATTGCTGCAAATTTGTCAGCTGCACATTCAGGCTTCAAATCCCCAACAGTACAACATTCCACGCATGCGGTATTGACTTCAGATCTGAAATACCTTCAGTTTAAGGAATGTGTTTTTATGTGACGTGGTGCATTTTTATGCTAATAGTCATAAATCTTATGGTCATGAGGATGGGTTCCATTTTGAGTTTGCTTCCTCAGAAGGTTTCTTCTCCATGTCTTATTAGACGTTTTTCCTTGCTACCGTCACCCCTGACTTGCTCATAAGGGGAAAAACTTCTAAGGATTTTACCAGAATTTAAATTGTATACATATTTAAGGAAGAAAAAGTCATTAAAAATATGTGTTTAAAAAAATATTTTTTAAAGAAATCTTTATTTAAGGTTGATTTTGTCATTTTAAATATGGGATAAAGGAAAAAATTCAGTGCAAAAGAAAGTTTATGTTTATTTGGTAAAATATGCAAATCATTGATCAATGGCTTTATTCTTGCTAAGCAGGCATCTCTACAAGCGTGTGGCACTTTGATTTATTGTGCTTCATTAAGTTGTCCCGCTTGAAATAGATGTCCAATTCACATACGGATTCTTCCTAGATAATATCTCGCCTGCTGCCTGACACCACGAGCGAAAACATCAACTTCAGGCCATGTTCATAAATTAGCCAGGGGAAATCCCTTAACCCCCACTCATGGTTATATCTGCACGACATGATGCTAACATGAGTGCTAACCTTCTGTAATTCATGAGGCTTGTTTTTTTTTTTTTTTTTGTCTTCTTTGATTGTCAGTGTACTGAAGTGTAGTGAAAACATCTGTTATTGCAGAGGTGCACACATGTGGTCTGACTGCATCAAATCGATATCAAAACTAGATAAAGCCCAAAAAGCGCACTGTTTGAAACATGGCCAAAAATATAGAAATTTGCACAAGCTCAATAACATCATGATTTTATTTGGCAGATGGAAGCACCAGGTTGTTGGCAATCACATGGAACAATTTTATTCATAAGGGAAAAGCTGGGAAAATATGGTAACACCAAGTTTTCTCCTAAGACATTCAATTTATATATTTTCCTGTTGTTTAACTCAATATTGATAAAGACAGAGCACAAGACATAACGCTGCTGTAATTAATAATAATAATAATAATAATAATAATAATAATAATAATAATAATAATAATAATAATAATAATAAAGCACTGGTCATTATTAATGTACACTTTATGGACTTTGTGGTCTGTAAATAAACTTTGTCTGGCTGCTTCATTCAATCTTTCTTTTTTTCATGGCAGCTGATATAAGCTCAGGCTATAAATTCGATGAAGTGATGGAGTATAATAGTCAGTAAGTCTAGGATCATATCATAGGTATCAATCTCTGCCCCCCTCCACCCCTCTCTCTCTCGGCAGGTCAAGAATAATGTAATCTATTTAAAGGAATATAAAAGAGAGATTTTCAGCTTATTTGGGTCCATCATCTTAAACTACGTTCACATTACTAGCCTCACACTCACTCACTCATTCTCTATACAGCTTATCCTGTACAGGGTCGTGTGAGGCCTGGAGAATATCCAAGGGTACTCAGGCACTAAGCGGGGTACGTGGATGAGCTGCCAATACATTGCTCAAGCACAAGCACACACACACACACACACACACACACACACACACACACACACACACACACACACACACACACACACACACACACACACACACACACACACACACACACACACACACACACACACACACACACACACGGAAATTCCTTGGAAATTAGTCTACTAATTGTCTTTGGACTGTGGGAAGAAACCAAAGGGGGGGGGGGACTTCATCAGACTGTACTGGCAATGCAAGGATTTAATTTCAATAAAACCAGAGAAAGTTCAATTCAAGACTGCCGTAGTATAAAGAAATATAAAGTATAGTACTTTTCAATGATAACACCTTGCACACCACAATTTATTTTGAAGAGAAGGCAGTGTGTTATCATTGCACTTTAACAAAAGTTATGTTAACTTATAAAATTCAGTAACAACAGAGATGACTTTTTAGAGGAATTTATCCCTCAAATACATTGCATTCTGATGTCGTTACACTAGACGACACACACACACAGACACACACACAAGAATGGTATGTAACATCAAACTGAACGTTAACAAAGGAAATAGACCAGCCTTAAAAACCTCCTTTTCTAAGCAGACTGCAGAGAATAAGAAAGCTGAATCATCCAGAAACCCAAAAGTCCTCTTCAGGCAAAACTGAAAAAAAAAAAAAAAGATGATGGCTAAGGTATCTAACTATAGGAATCTTTTATGTTAATGTTAGCTGCAAGCTAAGCTACATTAGTCGTAATTGCATCACCCGCCAATGCTTGCTAGAAGGTTCTGTATACAGTATCAGCGCTGAAACATTTATAACTACATTTCCTTATATTGCAATATCAATAAATTATTGTTAATTCAGGAAATATTTAGGAAACAAATTTAACCATTAAAAATTATTGTTTGGATTAACGCTTTGCATGTCTCATAGGAGTGAGAGATGCTAATGTTTCATGAACTCAAATAAAGCAAGCCATATGGGCTTCATCCATATTGACATCATTATGGTCTTAGAATAGTCAGTAGATTTCAACGTTATCCACTAGTCATACTTTAAAGTGTTTTTTTCTTGTGTGATAAGGAGCAGCAGCAGTCCAGTAGCACTCACTGTCTGACCTTTTCATCCTGTAATACAAATACACAGAGAAACCATGTAATTCAATTTAATTTCAAGTTATAATAAATCACCAGTTTTTTTTTTCTTTTTTTTTCAGGGAAACTGTCTCAGTGGTCAGTATTCAGAGCTGATATGCGGCGAGGATTTAAAACAGAACTTGTGTGCATCATTATTCAGACGTCAAACTTTCTATAGACTTAAGAGGTATTCCAAAGTTTTCTGCACAGTAGTCTGTCTAAAACAGAAGTGTCTCATAGTTAGTTATGCACTATTCTGATCTTGAAACTGAAGTTTTCATGCTGTTTTCACACTGGTTTGGGCTGGAACCACACACACACACCTGCAATGTCATTATGCAAAATGTTATCATGTGCTTTATCTAGTGCTATTTTAGAAGCTTAAAATCAAAGACTGAGATATCTGAAAATTTCACCCATATGTGCTCCTTCCCCAAACTGTAGCATTATAATTTTCCTACGCTGGAACTAAGAGGCCCTCAAGGGTTAGGGTTAGGGTTAGGGTTAGGGTTCACAGAGCCGTGTCCTCAACCCCACTGAACACCTTCGGGGTGAACTGGAACACAAATTGCACCACAGGCCTTCTTGTGGCTACAGACCTTACTAATGCTCTTGCGGCTGAATTAACACAAAAAAATCTGTCAACTTCTGAGATTATATGCACTCACTCACTCACTCATCATCTATACCGCTTAATCCTGTATTCAGGGTCACAGGGGGGGGGGGGGGGGCAGGAGACTTAGGGCACATGGCAGGGTACACCCTGGACATGGTGCCAATCCTTCGCAGGGCACAGACACACACATACACTCACTCATTCACACACTACGGGCAATTTGGGAACGCCAATTAGCCTAATCTACATGTCTTTGGGCTGTGGGAGGAAACCCACCAAGCACGGGGAGAACATGTAAACTCCATGCACACAGAGATGGGAATCGAGACTGGCCGGGGATCGAACCCGGACCCTGGCGGTGCAAGGCAACAGTGCTAACCACTACACCACCGTGCCACCCAAGATTATATGCATACCTAATAAAATAGACTTTTATACTAATCACAATTGTGTTGTACTGTGCCTGGGAACGATTGCTCTGCCCTCCGCTTTCCCCTGCTAGCCAGCTTTCAAACCATTATACAGTATATATATAATTTTTCTCTTCCCCAAGCAGGACCATTTTATCTATCGTCATACGTTATTAGCTATGACTGTGCAGTTAATAGCGTAGATGTGGCATTAATTATTTCTCTTCCTCTCATGCTTTCTTTTTTTCCCATCTCAGGAAGTTTTTCCTTGTGACCCTCGGTTGCCCTTGGCTTGCTCATCAGGGCCATTTCCATAATTTTTTGATACTGTTAAGCTTCCGGGCAACAATGTGCATTGGAAAAAAAAAGTGCAATTCAATAATTTTTTTGTACATTTCATTCCATTTAGTGTTTGAAACAATTTTAATTGCCATAATCGGTACAGAGTGTGTCAATCTGTTTCTCTTTTGATTAGCTTTTTTGATTACATGCTAAAAGTATGTGGCATGAAACTATTCAAATCACTTGATAAAAACATCACATTTATGTACTGCATGTGTAGCTAGCAAGGTTTTAAATGTCTTTATGCTCTCTGATAATGCTATGTTTGTTAAACAGTCTCGTTACGCAGAATACGAGTGTCAGGAAGGATGAAGTCAGAATTTTTTTTTTCACATCGTTTTAAAGAAATTTATTTAGGTTGTCTACAAAATGTAATATTTAAACTATATTACTGGCAGAAAAGCCAGGTCAAAACCTCAAAACATCAAGAGGTTTTCTCAAACTGACTTACAAACAAGACTCTGAGACAAAAGCAGTCTTAGAATCTGACAGCTCCAATCCATCAATAGAGAGAAAAATCTAAAGAAAAATATCAAGTTAAAGAAGTAGAATAAAAGAAAAACTGAAAATCATATATTCATTTTGCTAGTTATGATGGTTTCATACCCTAGTGGCTACCTTTCATAGTAGATCTTTAAAGTCCAGACTTGAAAAAAAAAAGTCCCTATTGGTATACAGATGCCTCGGAAACTGGGCTCTGAGCCGTCCTCTCCCAGGACTTTGACTGCAAAAAACATCCAGTCCTGTACTTGAGTAGGAAAATGATACTCAAAAATGCAGTAAGCAAAAGGCCCTTGCCATTAAATGGGCTGTAGAGGAGTTAAAATACTAGCCAGTGGGTTGACACTTCACATTAGTCACTGACTATGCTCTTCTACAGTGGATAGCAAGGGCTAAAGACACTAACCCTCACATCACCCACTGGTCCCTTTCCCTGCAGGACATTGAGAAAGACTGTGTAGCTCCTCAAAGCTGCACAGAGCCAGCGCACAGCATGGCAACGCCGCAATATTTCCAGATGCCCTGCCTTCTTCTCGTTGTCCGGTACAAGCTTAAAACTAGGCTATAGCCAGTGTCTCTTTCCATCTGTCAACTTCTTGGTTTACCAGAAAGAAGAAAGCACCAGCTCTCACTGGGGCTGTCAGCAAATTATAAAAAAACATCCTGCTGTGATCAACTCCGTATAAAAGAACCTCTGAATGGCAGTCCAGCGAGTAGTATGACCTAGGTGTCTGTTTTACTGTCATCTCTCTTTAATTTTTTGATTCCATATGCTTCTGTTTTTGTTCATAAAAAAAAAAAAAAAAAAAAAACTTTTTATCCTTATCTCCTGTCTCCCAGTGTCTGTGTTCTGGCCTGCCCCATTAAAAGCTTTACAGCAGGACATGAATGTTTTTGGGATAACAAGGCATGGGGCAGGGCATAACAGAGACATAGCATGGCATGGCATGACTCGGGTACAGAGCAATGGCATGGAACAGGGCATGATTTAAAGAAGAAATGACATGATTCATACATCGTGTTTCACAGAACAGGGCATGATTCCAACTTTATAGGCCTTGACCTAGTTTTCCAATGCATCGTGTGGTGCAAATGCCTGTACTAAAGGGGGGAGAGACAACATGCTGCAGGTATCATCCTTGACAATTTACTCTACACATGCTCTGAGTACTTGTAACAGGAACGTTGTTGGGTTCAGCAGCATTCTGTGGGCTGATTCTGTGATTTCCTCACTTCAGATATGGTTCGCATGTGATGTGTACGCTTTGCCTCTCAGATGGCCTCAGTTCTCTGTGCTCAAGTCTGCCTTGTTAAACCATGGTTCTCTTTGAAGGTCTTTTAAAATGTACAGTAGTGTAGAAGACTTTCCTCTAGAACATTATGAGATCTTCTACACATAGTCTTCTATAGAAAAAAAAAAAAAATGAGCCCATGTTGAAAGATGGCCAAGAGTTTAGAGTTGACAGAAATGCAATTGTCCAGACTCTAGCAACTGCAGAGTTGGCAATTGCTGCTACAGAAAAGTACACAGCACTTCCTTAGCAGCAGAAGGAGGGCAAAGCTAGCAAACATAGCAAAGAGATGCCAGGAAGCTGCTGAGCAGACAAAGTGAAGTCAAACAGTGTACGGCAGATGAAACAGAAAGCTAAACTCCTTCCTGCGAAGAAGGATTAGCAATCCAACTTCACCACATCAAATCCATCATGTGCTTTTTATGAGAATAAAAACATTTGGTTAATTTGATCTTACTACAATATGGAAAAGTGTTTTTTTGAGAAAAAAAAACATGTACATTATAAAGAGCTGTATTTCTACTTAAGTTGTAATTATAGCATCTGCATAAGGTCATACGTTTTAAAACACTTAATTTTTTTTTTCATTAAAGAGTAATAAAATCTTGCTTAAAATATAGCCATATACAGACTTTTTTATGAATATATTTTCAACTGAAATTGATGATGTAAGTTCTTGTGTAAAAAAAAGCAAGAAATCTTACATATTGTAAAAATATGAATTAAAGATACTTGTAAAGATAAATGTAGTTTTTATTTACTAACATATTACATTATTAACATACATACTTTAGTAGTAACAAAAACAGATACGACTTTATATCACAGTCATGCTGAATTCCTGAATCCTATTAGTTGTTGACAAGGGGTTGAAACATTTTATATATTATATTATATTATATTATATTATATTATATTATATTATATTATATTATATTATATTATATTATATTATATTATATTATATTATATTATATTATATTATATTATATTTTATGTCTCTGACTGCACTCACATTTTTTTACATTAATAAACTCATTCTAATATGACATTTGTTATAATATAGAACTGAAAATTAAAACCATTAACATGTTATAGATAGCATTCCACACATTCCACACCATCAAGTCAAGATGAGTCAAGTGGGGTTTTATAGTCATTCCCTTTCCTACAGTAGCTGTTATATACAGTACCAGAATAAAAACTCTTGGAAAGACCATGGTCCAACACATGCATAATGGAACAGTAGTACAGGAAATAAGACTAGATGATTTGCAATTATACAATAGTGTGAGATGAGTGCATGGTGATAAATACACAGAAAAAAATAAATACACTGCAATAAATACACAGAGGACAGTATATGATCAATAACAGCAAAACAATGTTGAGAAGGATATTGCAACAGTAAACTGTATATTATTGTGCAACATAGCAGCAATGAAAGCAATGTTTTTATACATAAAAACAAACAAACAAACATGAGTACAGAATAAATTGATGCAAACATGTTGAAGTGAACAAATTGCTGCTATATAACAAGAATCGAGCACTTCATCATGCAGTGTTATAGGAAAATAATCTGGAGTGGTACCAGTGATTCGGTTTCATCACACCACCCTGTTGTTATTTATTTCCCTACACCAGCATGCTCCCTCCCCAGTGTTTCATTACTTACTTTAATGTATCTAATACCTTTTCAGCAGTGATGCCTTCGTAGAATGTTATTTCATTTCTACAGATCATTTAGAGTGTTTTTAAATTGCAAAATTAAGAAATTAAGTAATGCTAAATTAGCACAGAAAATGTACTGTATAACGTGAGTGTTACTTTAATTTCCCAGAAGTAATGCTTAATTAAACCGAACGAACACTATCCCATTTGTGAAGTGTTAATTAAGGGAACACTGTGTGAGTTTCACAAATAGCATTCCTGATTGTATAGTAGTGATCACACAGTGTTAATTAAACACACTTCACACAGATGCTATCTGCAGTGCTTAGTATTTTCCAGAGTCCTGTTCCATTGAGCCAGGCCATATCCATGGATATCACTGCAATACCATCATGACATTTATTTTAGAATCCCCAATCTGTGTAATATAAATAATATTTGATGAAAATAGAGCTGCAAAAGCTCTTCCAAGCCTGGGAATCCTGCTGGTGTGTACACAGGTTTAGTTTAAATAAGACGGAGGAAGAAGATAGGTGACAGAGGCTAAAATTAATTTCATTTCATCAGCCCAAAATGACCATGAACCCTGGCTCTAAGATATATATTATATAATAACAATAACAATAACAATAATAATAATAATAATAACAATAATTTTTTAAAAAAAGAATGTAAGAACAATTATATTAAGTTAAATTTCCACTTTAATAATGGGAAAAATATTTTAAACAGTTTAACCTTAACAAACACTCATTTAATTAAAAATTTTGTGAAAAGCCTAATTTCTTTTCTTTCAGGCATGCAGGATAAATGCATACGAGAGAAATAGCAATACATTGTCTATAGTGTTAATATTTAAAACCATTAACTTAATTCTGCAGATTAATGTATATTATTTTCGAGCAGTTACACTATTTCTTTCTAGTTCCCTCTGTCTGTTTTTCCTTATTTTTTTCTTACTCCTCAAATTAGTTTTTTTTTTTTTCTATGCATGTAATGTTGCTCAGAAGGGACTAAGCAGGAACTTAGAAAGATATAAACTATAAATATAAGAAATATTTTTATACATGTAAATCATATCCATATAAAAGACATTATGATCCTTTGAAATTATGTGCCTCTTTTTTTGGAGCTTTTTTAAACCTGGTTATTTCATTTGTTATTAATAGTAAATATGTTTATTGGTATTTTGCTTGATTATGACAAATAACTTAATACATACCAGTTAAACCCCTGTCAAACTGAGCCAGATTCCCACTATGTCCTTAAATAACTGGTTGAAGGAGGTAATAACTTGTACAACTTGGGATGAATGTAGTAGAAACATAATGACGTAATATTGTCTCCCCTGACGTGGAGCTCCTGAGGACATGGTTGAACCAAGATGCAGGAAGAATTTAATACAGACATACAGTAATAATGACATCATTCACCAGTTAATGGTGTTACTAACACCTCATAGCGATGTCATTGATATACTACAAGCAAGGCTCTGACAGGAAAGATTGGATTCTCACAATGACCGCTTCAGGCTTGTACTATGACCATGTTAGGTCCATGCCGCATTGTAGAAGACTACATTGAGTTCTCCTGGAGCTTACCGTGGTTATGGCATGCAAGAGAGAGACAACAGCGAAATTTTAGCGTGGATCCAGTTCCTCCCACCATCATTTCTGATGAAAAGCAATGTGCGTGTTAGGGTATTTATACCAACCCACTGGACACAATGACAACATTGCTGCATGATAAGGGCTTGGTAAGAGGTTGGGGCAGTCTAATCAGACATAATAGTAATGTGGTCAAATCTTATTGGATGTGATGAGCGTGTGCATGATAAGAAAATAATGAACATATGATAGATGCATTGAGAATGTGACAGAAGCATGGTTAGGAAGCAGTATACACTTGATAAATGCTCATTTTTTTTATTTTGACTCCAGTCCTGCTGGGTTCGTCATTATTTTTAGGATGCAATGGGAACTTCATGGTCTTCATCAGAGTGTGACAGGGCATTAATAATCCTAACATACTTCTGGTAATATTCATATCAAACATAAGAATGGATACAAATGTGATTTCAGTGAGCTTAAGAGTGGTGTGGCTGTAGATACCACACATGCTAGTTTGAGTATTTCTGGAACCAATAATCTCCTCGGATTTTTATACACAACAAACCAGAGTTCATACTCAAAGTAAGCGGCGGTCGGAGGGTGGAAATGCCTTATTGATGAGAGAGATCAGGGTAGATTTGACAGGCAAGATGGAGCAGAAAATAACTCAAATAACCACTCTGTACTGCCATGGTGAACAGAAAAGCATTTGTATTTGACAGTGAACTTTGAGGCAGATCCAGCAGAAAACGACAGTGGGTTCCACTTTTGCCTAAAGGGCCTAAGATCACTAAGATTGGACAGATAGAAAGAAGCTTAGCAGAAGAACAGGAGGTATCTGGTGTATCTACAGTATATAGTATTTGTTACCTGTCATAGATGTAAATGCTCTTAACCATTCATATGGCAGAAAGCATATTCTATCTTTTTGAAGGTTTCAGATGTGGGGCTAATCTTTCTCATAATTCACATAAATCAATGCATCAATCTATTAAGTATGAGATCTTGACATTACTTTCATCAGTACTTTAAAAAAAAAACACTCTGGTGTTACAAGTAAAAGAAAGAAAGCACAGCTTAGGCTTTTGTGATTGAGAAAACACACAAGACGTACATGGAGGTTTTCATTCTTTCTTCAATTTTTCATTTAATATTTTTTTCAGAAGTTATCATATTCATAGTTCTGTATAGTTATTTAAAGACAAAACTAATTTTGTCCAACAAAAATTCTACAGTAGCTACATTCCTAATGTTAACTATTATTAGTTGTCTTTGGGGAACTCACTGTTTCATTTGAAAATGTGTCATTTTGTTTTGACTATGTGGGTTCTCTCATTAAATGAAATTAATGAGAATGAATTAAATTCAGTCTTTCGGACATGTGTAATGCATAGAAGCTTTTAACTGTAGGTTAACATATTAAAACTTTGATTTTATTCTATTATGGAAGTAAAAAGCCAGAATTCAGATACATTTAAGCAACCTGAAGCCTAATGTGCTCAGAGAGACTGACAAATTACTAAAAGCTTTTATTGCAAGCTATTTATTTGCTAAAATCAACATTGAGTCCAAGTAGCTTGAAGGAAAGAAGTTTTTTTTTTTCTCCTTTCTTGGACAAATTTAAAAAACATTATGGGCTGAGTTCAAATCCTTGGTCTCAGATCAATAAGAAACGCCTGTGCCCTGCTCATCATTTATGAATTATCATTTACATATTACAGTGTTATTTAAATTCACTAGCAGCCATAAAAAACACTGCATAAATGACTCTTTGACACAATGAAAAGTAGTCAGTGTAAAGTTTGTATAGCAGTGAAAATTTATTGTCCCCTCAAAATAACTAAAAATACAGCCAATAATAGCTGAACCCCTGGCAACAAAAGTGAGTACACCCCTAAGTGAAAATGTGAAATGTCAATATTTTGTGTGGCCACCATCATTTTCCAGCACGACTTGAATTCTCTTGGCCATGGAGTTCACCAGAGCTTCACAGGTTGCCACTGGAATCCTCTTCCACTCCTCCATCACAGCATCATGGAGGTGGTGGACATTTGACACCTTGTCCTCCTCCACCTTTCTTTTCAGGACACCCCAGAGGTGTTCTATGGGGTTTAGGTCTGGAGACATGCTTGGCCAGGCCATCACCTTTACCCTCAGCCTCTTTAGCAAGCCAGTGGTCATCTTGGAGGTGTGTTTGGGGTCATTATCATGCTGGAACGCTGCTCTGCCGCCCAGTTTCCGGA
>JAAGKR010003934.1:36168-49249 GCA_011419295.1 Clarias macrocephalus | reverse complement strand
TTTTTTTTTTTTTTATTCAAGCTTTTTGATTGTGGTATTTCTATTATTGCTATATTTTGACTTGGTCAATTTAAGCGACGCACTGTATATGGTTAGGTTAATTATAGTTGGGTTTAGTTTATTTGTAGCCATAGGTAGATTTGTTTTGCAGCAAGATGACACACATTTATGAACAGATGTAACATAAGACAGCACCATACACCAATTAGAACAAACAGAATGAACAGAACTTCTAAGGGGCATGACCGATCTTCATAATAGCAGCAGGAATGATTTTTATATTTTATAACATTTTGTTTTGTACCTTGGTACTGGAACTCCCTGTGTAAGGAGGAGGGTTGACATTTAAAATGAAGGTAGCTATCAGTTTTACTGGTTTTACAGCATTTACTAGAATGCTGGATAAAGCTGTGGCTCAGCAATCAGCTGACCTGACTATTTCACAATTTGATTTAATGAATTTTTGTCCTTGAAAGATGCATGACCAAACCATGCCATCAAAGAAACAGATAAGATTTACTCTTGATACTCTTAACATGATAAAACACGATTATAGCTTGCAATAGGACTATTTCTTCCTTTAAAAATACTACTGCTGATGTCCCTTCTTACACACAGCTTCACAGTTTTCTTCAGAATTTTGAATCGTTGATGGTCCTGAGGCATTTACGAGTCTGCACACGCACAGCATGCTAAAACCAAGCTGTCCTAAATGCCTACTGATTAAAATGAGGTTTGATTTTATTAAAAGTGGAAGAAAAACCAACAAATTTACATCCAGATCTTTAAAAAGTAAAACACAGTACATCTCAATAATTAACAATATTGTGGAAAAGTATAATTAGAATAGTGTTGAGTGGCAAAGAAATAAATGACAGTTGAAAATAAATATGCTTGTATATATGTATAGTTCTTATTTATTTTTTTGTTTTTGTTTGTTGTATGCTAATAAAAATGCATTTGCAGGTTGGTCTGGCTATCAAACCTGGGACTACAGTTGAAGATTTAGCACCATGGGCTGGGCAAATTGACATGGCTTTGGTTATGACCGTGGAGCCAGGATTTGGTGGACAGACGTTTATGGAGGACATGATGCCAAAGGTGCGTTTCTGCGCAAACTCCTTCTTTTCCATTTATCATTACAATTAGACTATATATAGTACCCAGTAGCATATAGATTACAGAAGATTTAAGGTGGACTCTCTTTGGAGATTTATATCTTCTACTTGCACAGTTGCATTAGCAATATACAGGGTGATCCTCTCGAAAGAGGCTTCGAATATTCTGTAATAACTCTCGTTATGATGAAGCAAACTAACCAAAAAATCGACGTAACTTGACGTACGTGTAATCGAGTGCATTACATGCATGTACCGATACAATGCAGTCTATCAATATTGTCCACAGCAGGAAAATGCAAGAGATTCTTCCACCATTTTCTCCCTTTTTATTGCATTAGATTGTGTTTTTAAAGCTTCTAAATTTATATAAAGTAAAATTATATAGCTTTATGGTAATAAACATATGGTAATTACACATTCTTTGTGAAAAAGGTCTGTATACATATATATGTATACAGTATAGCTATTATATCTGGTAATCAATGGTATGGTTTGGTTACCAACATTTAAATATTTTACAGTTTGAACATGGCACTAATTAATCAGCGCTTGTACAACATGGCAGGAGCAGATAAATTATTATATTCATATGACATAATTAAAAAGTTTTTCTGAAATATACTGCCAAAAAAAATTATGCCAAGACAAGGGACATTTACCTCCATCCAGAATGTTATTAATGTTTGGCCAGGACCTTGATGATGGGAGTGTCAAACCACTCTTCCCTTTAATGTGGTTATGGTCAATTGATCAAAGTAAACTAAAGCAAACTGTTTTTTATATCTTAAAAAATGGGTGGGTCCAAACAAAATGTGCCTTGTTTTAAATTGTTTAATGCATCTAGGGCTAAATAAGAAACCAGCTTTCCTTATACACAGGCTTAGTGTTAGGGTTACAATTAGCTTTGGTGTAATGGTATTTTCAAAGGGGACTGTGTTATAGTTAATGATTTTTACTTCCTGTAGGTCAGCTGGCTAAGAAGTCAGTTCCCTTCCCTAGATATTGAGGTAGATGGAGGAGTTGGACCAGACACTATTCATCGCTGTGCTGAGGTATAAAGTAATAAATATTAGCTGAGGTCAACACAGTCATTTCATGTACAGTGGAACCTTGGATTACGAGCATAATTCGTTCCGGAAGTGGGCTCGTATTCCAAAACACTCGTAAACCAAATCATCATTTCCCATAAAAAATAATAAACTCTAATTATTTGTTCCACAGCCCCAAAAAATAAATACATAAAAATAATTAATACAATCTATAAAATTAAAATAAAAGAAATTAATCTGCACTTTAACTAAAAAAAAAAAAGTACAAATAAATCCTGACAGATAAGTGTTTGCACCGTGTGTGTGTGTGTGTGTGTGTGTGTGTGTGTGTGTGTGTGCGCGCGCGTGTGCGCGCGTGTGCGTGTGGAATTAGCCCCTTCACTCGCCTCGTTTTACGCAGTAATAACCCTCCTCCGTCTCCCCACCTCCCTTTTTAAGATTCACAACAAACACACACAACGGAAACACCGTTTTAACAGAAAAAAAAAAAAATCTCTCGGAGACTGGCATGAGCGTATATTAACGGACTCACTTTTTAAGTTTCACAACAAGCGCATAAACGCAGCAGAAACACCGGTTTAACGGAAAAAAAGCGAGACTGGCGTGAGCGCATACTGACAGAATCACTTAAATTTCACAATAAACGGACACACGCACACACGGAAACACAGTTTTGACAGGGAAAAAAGAAATCTCTGACACTGGCATGAGCGCATACTAAGGGAATCATTTTTAAGTTTCACAACAAACACACACACAACGGAAACACCATTTTAACAGGGGAAAAGAAATCCCTCTGACCTGGCGTGAGCGCATACTAAGGGAATCACTGCTGTAAAGTTAAAAACAAAAAAAACAAATGAACCAGCACCTTACCGTTGAAAAGAATCGCGACAGAGCAGAGTTTCTGTGTGTTTCTGAGGGGGTGAAAAGGCGAGAGAGCGTCTGTGCATGTGTGTCGGTGTCAAATTACGAGCGCACACTCATAAGAGACTAGCAGAGTTTCTGTCTGTTTGCGAAGCCGGGGGGGTGGGGGGGGGACCTGGAGAAGGTGAGAGAGTGACGCTCGGTGTCAAAATAAGAGTCGCATGCGTGATAAATGATACTCGGCGCTTGTAAACTAATACTTGCTCGGTTTCCGAATAAAAAATTATTAAAAATCTTTGCTCGGTTTGCAGAACACTCGTACACCACGTTACTCGCAATCCGAGGTTCCACTGTAACTTGTTTCAGAGGTCATGTTTCATGTTAATAATTGGCTATAAGTTGTTAGCTCCTTCTCGAATGATCCAGTCACACCTGATATTTTATTTGTGTGTGTCTAACCCCTATTTAATTATTTATATATATATTTTAATTTGGTGTCATCATTGGTATAATTAAATAATAATAAAGTATAATTTGTTTAATTGCAATTTTTCTTTTATTTTTCTGTAAATTTATTGTACTTGTAAACACAATTTTAATTACTTTTATTTATACTTGACTATATTCAGCCCTATTATTCCCAATAAAAGTTAAGTTCATTTTCTTTATTACTGCTACATTGTGAAAATCCCATAAATGGTTGCATCCAACTGGTGTAAACATAAATAATTGTTGTTGGTCTCTCGGCTGCTCCCAACAAGGGGTAGCTACAGCGGACCCTCTGGTCCGCACAAGCTTGGCAAGGGTTTTACACCGAATGCCCTTCCTGACGCAACCTTCGCATTTTGTCCGGGCTTGGGATTGGCACTGCTGGGGTTTGGGCACTAGCTGGGAATTGGGAACCTGGGCCTTCCACATGGCAGGTGAAACACCTACCACTGAGCCACCAGTGCCCCCCTGGTGTAAACAAATAATATTTAATGAATTTTTCAAGCAGATATTTTTATTTATTTATTTAGATTTCTTTCCATATGATAAGTAGGTATTGATAACAGGCTCTCAGGACTAATACATTTGAACACCAAATTGTATTTAAACAGACAACTGCAATTAATTGATGATTAATCATTAACATCCATCGTTTAGATGAGAAACAGTAATATGATGCTTGCATGATGAAAATGTTGTTTTTATGATAAGAGCATAAATGGAAATATCCTGAAACCTCATTCAGGTGCCAGAAGGCTATCTATAACGTGACCAGGTCAACCTAGATATAATTTTGAAAATTTGTCAGGACGTGCAATGTTCCGAAATTAAGTTTTTTAAATATTATCTAAATGTGTCTGTTTTCTCTTTTTTCCAGGCTGGGGCTAACATGATTGTGTCAGGCAGTGCTGTTATGGGCAGTGCAGACCCTCGATCTGTGATGGCACTTCTCAAAGATGTCGTCCTTGAAGCTATACAGAAACGATCTTTAGACCGCTAATAATATTGGATATTTTTTCTAGGTTTCCAAAATCTCAACCTGTCTGGACTATTTGAAAGGACCAGCATAATCTTGGCAATTTCCTTGTTAATTAAGCCTGACAAATCTGTTTCTTAAGACTGTCCCCCCCCCCCCCCCCCTTAAAACAATACAGCCTTTAAGACCTTAGAGTTTATGCTTGCTTCATTTGGAATATTGTTATTTTATCCTGTTTTATGCTATTAGATAAATGCCCCAGCCCAAACATATATATATAAACATATGGTTATACTACTAACTAGAAATATTACACTTTGAGGTGATTATAAAGTAATTACATGAAGAGGACCTTAATATTTATGGATAAGCTTGTACATTCCATTCACTTTCTATTTAAAAAGTGATGACCTTAATGTAAATAAAGAATTAGGTATGTTACTTTTTTTTTTTAGATGGCAAATAATATGATGTTGCATTTAGACATAAGATGCGTCTTTAAATTGGTGGTTGGTGGTTACAAGGAAAATGTCAAAAATGTCAAATTTCCACACATTCTTCATGCAGGAAGGAGACTACAATAAAAGACAACCAAATACATTTAATACCTCAAACAATATGCAGTAAAATGGCAAACACTCTAAACAAGAAATTTTATGGGTTACCTCCCATAGTAATTGGGTACAAATTATGAGAGACTATGCAATTACATTTTATTTAATATAACTGTTAACGTCCATATAAAAATTCCATTATTCTGTAATTCTTGATCAGTAAAAAACCCAAATGGTTTGACCATGTATTGAGTCCACTTCATTGTTTGTTGCCTGTTCTCTCAATGCTGCAAAGAAAGAATATATGTGAAATGGAAGTTCTTCCATGTAGTCTATTAAAGAAAATAAAACATTCTGTGGTAGGTCCAGGTCACACTTCAAATGACTTTCAATATCTTACCATGACTCCCTACAAGCAAATTGGGGAGCTCATAAGAGGAGACTTTCTTACGGGTGTTTCGCTGGGTGTTTTTCATATTTTGACCAAAAATTAAGGCATCCAGATCTTTGTGAAATTTTAGATGTGGACAAATTTATTACAATTTGAGGTGTGACTGACTGGCATGCTGAATGTGTTGGGGCACTGCTTATTCCTCTAGCAGTCTGTAAAGTTATAGTATTTTAATGTGTTTAGCAATTTTCAATTCTGTCAGATTTGTGAATATTATCAAAGTAAATATTGTGAATATTATCAAATGGTGTAGTTTTGGTCAGAGATGCTTACATATGGAAGCAGATCAGTCTCGATAATAATTCATGCAAAAGACACGATGCACACATGCGTATCCCAATTCACGTGCATGAAAAAAATATATTCACAAAAAAAAAAAAAATCATGTGCACAGTATAATATACATTTCACAAATGCAAAACACAATTCACAGATGCAGAACTGTGTACAAAATTTTGGAATGTTTAAAATTCATGAGTGTATCACGGGCTGTGAATGTGCAAATCTTTTTTCCTGTACGAATTGCACTGGATTTGTGTGTGTATTTTTGAGACTTTGTTGGCAGCAGCATGGGTCACTCATACTCTTTAGCCAATCAGATACCAATCACAGCCCTCCAGGAGCGCAGCACTCAAGTAGCTCAGCTTTGCCCACCTTTTGCGCAACCTGAGTTAATTACAATGGAAAGAAGCTTTACCCAGAACAGGATGCACGGATAAGTTATTACTTTATTTCATAATGTTTCATTAATGAACTTCGCCAAAAATAACACAGCTAACCACTTTTATCATCGTTATAAACGCTTCACCTTCATTATATATTTGTTACAGTTTTTCATTTTCAAATGAAACAATGCAATCACTCAGCATAGTAAAAATAGCATGTGACTGACTATTGTCTTTACAATTTGAGTGTGGTGAATCGATCGATCATTATGACTTTCTAAACTGGTGTTTAATAGGTCCGTTTGAATTTATAGTTACAGCAATAAATACATATAGCATGTACTTTATGTACTGTAGCAACTCCATACAAGATATGCAGCATGATTCAAGACATTTATTTTAAGTTATACACAGTATAACTTACTGTCTGTACACTGAAATACATCTTTTTATTTATTTAATTATTTAGGAATATCTCCAGCAATACATTCTTCAACAACTTCATGATCATTGGTTCATGTCTTGGAGAGACAGCCACTGAACACTGACTACCTACAGTTTATTTGCAGCCAGGAGCTAGTGGTTATTAGTGCCCTGGATGAAATGATAGATAATCCAGATGATGTCATGACAGCCCTTTCAAACCTAAGCAACCTCATACTTGGATCAGACAACTATAAATATAAAAAAGACTACACTAAAATGCTGTACTCATGAATGAATAAATGAAGTACATTTTTAGCAACCACTTGTCGCCACCTCCTGATATAACTGATACAAACTTTATTTGAAGCTAAAGTCACTTTCAAAATCTTAAAAAAAAATTTTTAACTCTATTTTGATTTGTATTGTAGACATACAAACTTTTATCCCAGTATCTGATAATTTGAATTATTGTACGGAAATCGTATTGTAAGAAATAATGATGACTGAAGAGACTGTTTGTGAAGCTGTTTAATAATACAGCAGAACCTTGGATTACAAACATAATTTGTCCCGGAAGAGGGATCATATTTCAAAACCAAATAAAATTTTCCCATATGAAATAATGAAAATTCAGATTATTCGTTCCACAGCCCAAAAAAACACATACATACATAAAAAAATTAAAACCACTCTTTTCACACACGCACACAACGGCAACACTGTTTTTTCGGAAAAAATAAACAAGACATTTCTCTAATGACACTCAACTGAGCGACACACTAACGGAATCACTGCTGTAAAGTAAAAATAAAACAAATTAACTTTTCCTTTGAAAAGAATCGTCACAGAGCAGTGTGTGTGTGCTTGTCTTTGTCTATAAAGGCGAAAGTAGGAGGGGTCTGTGTGTGTGGCACGGTGTGCAATGATGCGCGCACACAGACACAAAGTGCAGGCTGATACAGAGAGAGAAAATGGATCTTTAACCTCTTTAATGAGACTTGCTTTTGCTTTACATGCACACACACACACACACACACACGTGTTATAATAAACAGTACATCTGCGCTGTACACACACGCATACAAACACAAAATAAAATCTGTTTTACACACACACATGGTCACAGTGTTATAGTAAACAGTACATGCGTGCACAAATGTTGATTAAACCAGTGAGAGACCCAGCAGGGGAGATGATTACCCACAATTCCGCAGCCCAAAAATAATAATAATGTCTCCTCAAAATAACTAAAAATACAGCCAATAATACCTGAACCCCTGGCAACAAAAGTGAGTACACCCCTAAGTGAAAATGTGAAATGTCAATATTTTGTGTGGCCACCATCATTTTCCAGCACGACTTGAATTCTCTTGGCCATGAAGTTCACCAGAGCTTCACAGGTTGCCACTGAAATCCTCTTCCACTCCTCCATCACAACATCACAGGAGGTGGTGGACATTTGACACCTTGTGCTCCTCCACCTTTCTTTTCAGGATAACCCAGAGGTGTTCTATGGGTTTAGGTCTGGAGACATGCTTTGCCAGTCCATCACCTTTACCCTCAGCCTCTTTAGCAAGCCAGTGGTCATCTTGGAGGTGTGTTTGGGGTCATTATCATGTTGGAACGCTGCTCTGCCGCCCAGTTTCCGGATGGAGGGGATCAATGCTCTGCTTCAGTATGTCACAGTACAATGAACTGTAGCTCCTCAATGCCAGCAGCACTCATGCAGCCCCAGATCATGACACTCCCACCACCATGTTTGACGGTAGGCAGAACACACTTGTCTTTGTACTCCTCACCTGGTTGCCGCCACACACGCTTGACACCATATGAACCAAACAGGTTTATCTTGGTCTCATCAGACCACAGGACATGGTTCCAGTAATCCTGCTCCTTAGTTTGCATGTCTGCAGCCAATTGTTTGCGAGCTTTCTTGTGCATCATCTTTAGAAGAGGCTTCCTTCTAGGACGACAACCATGCAGAGCAATTTGATGCAGTGTGCGGCGTACGGTCTGAGCACTGACAGGCTGACCTCCCATCCCTTCAATCTCTGCAGCAATGCTGGACACTAAAACTCATCCGCCTGTTTTCCAAAACCAATCTTTGGATCTGATGCTGAGAACGTGCACTCAGCTTCTTTGGCTGACCATGGCGAGGTCTGTTCTGAGAAGAACCTGTCCTCTTAAAGCGCTGGATGGTCTTGGCCACTGTGCTGCAGCACAGTTGCAGAGTGTTGGCTATCTTCTTATAGCCTGGGCCATCTTTATTTATGTAAAGCAACAATTGTTTTTTTCAGGTCTTCTGAGAGTTGTTTGCCATGAGGTGCCATGTTGAATTTTCAGTGGCCAGGTTGAGAGAGTGGAAGAGCTTTTATACCAAATTTAACTCACCTGCTTCTGGTGACACCTGACACCATGACAAAGGGGAAGGAAAATTACTAATTGTGCTCAATTTGTACATTTTCACTTAGGGGTGTACTCACTTTTGTTGCCAGGGGTTCAGCTATTATTGGCTGTATGTTTAGTTATTTTGAGGGGACAATAAATTTAAACTGCTATACAAACTTTTCACTGACTACTTTTCATTTGTGTCAAAGAGTCATTTATGCAGTGTTGTCCTATGAAAAGATATGACTAAATATTTGCAGAGAGCTTTTGTGACATACCGTCATGGCATCTAGCTAGTGGTTCTGGCTAGACCAGCTGATGTTGCTGTGGGCATATATGGTAGGCATGAACGCAGAGGGGTGTGCAAACAGAAAGAGTCTTTAACAAAACTCAAAAACATTGAAACAAACAAACAAACTCAAACTAGGGCTCAGGAAAAACACAGGAAAGGAACTAAACACAGGGAACCAGGAGCTGACACAGGGAACTGACAGAACTAGGGATGAGGAAACATGGAGCTGGAGCTAACTAAGGACACATAGGGGAACAAGAGACAGGACATCGGAGAGACAGGACATGGCGGGAACTAGAGACAGGACCGGAGAGACAGGACATGGCGGGAACTAGAGACAGGACCGGACAGGACCGGAGAGACAGGACCGGAGAGACAGGACTGGAGAGGACCGGAGAGACAGGACCGGAGAGACAGGACCGGACAGGACCGGAGAGACAGGACCGGACAGGACCGGAGAGACAGGACCAGACAGGACCGGAGAGACAGGACCAGACAGGACCGGAGAGACAGGACCAGACAGGACCGGAGAGACAGGACCAGACAGGACCGGAGAGACAGGACCAGACAGGACCGGAGAGACAGGACCAGACAGGACCGGAGAGACAGGACCAGACAGGACCGGTTAGTTGGGTTAGTAGATACACGGAATATGGAGACACAGGATGCTGACCTAACCGGGTTAGTATCTAATGGAGTTAGTACGGACCTAAAGAGGAAACCGAACACAAAGAAAGGCACACATGAGGCTATTCCAAGCTAGCAGATAACCTACTAGTGACCAGAACCACTAGCAGTCAATCCCACTAGAGGCTAACCTACTGGAGGCTAACCCTACTAAGGGCTAACCCTACTAGCCATCAAGGCCTACTAGTGGCTAACCCTGCTAACGGCTAAGCCCTCATGTGGCTACACATACAAGGGAAGACACAGAACAGTACTTACACAAAAGGAGACACAGCCTAACTAAACACTGAACAAGGCAGCTCCATGAATCCATCAGAACAAGGAACATACAGAAAACAAAACTAGAGCCCTCTGAAAACAAAGGAAAACAAACTTAAAGAAAAAAAAAAGGAATGCCCACATGACTGTATAGGATATAATGTTCGACCCAGTTTCCCAGAACAGACTGCTATTTATAAGATGTTTAATGAGCCACCTCGGTTCAGGTGAGCCCCATCACCTGACCGAGGTGCCCTCTGGGAAACTGAGTCGACCAACAAAAACTACAAATATGAACAGTGACCTCTGGTGGAGGTTCATAACACATACTGTATATATATATGTGAGAGACTGCATGCTTACCAGTAAACCACTAGGGAGCACAATGTTGAAGCTACTAAATGTATGTATATTTTCAGCAATTTGTTGAAATATTAAATTGTAAAGCAGCCAAAAGACTGAATAAAAACTTATTGCTCATTGCCTGAGAGCTGTTCTGTAAAAGTGGACGGGATGCAGTTTGGACACCATATTACAGGAATTAGGAAAAGTAATTTGGAAGCTAAGATGCACTCATGGATGCACTATTATAAGAAAATTAAGGTAACATCATAACAGTAAGACATGCATGACATGGGATACACCTGCTGTGTGCTGGAAACTATTGTGTCCTTGTCTTGTTTCTTGTCTCCGAGCTGAATTCTAAACCCTGTTAGAAACTTAAGCGTGAATGTTGTCAGACGTTGTGTGAATGCTCCAAACAAAGGTTCAAATTTCATTGTTTTGATGCTGTATTTGCAACATTGTTTTGGGGCCATTCAGTCAATATTACCTCAACATTATTTTATCAAATTCATTCTAATGCTACCTTCAAATCATGTACAAATCTATCATTTTTGGTGATTGTCAATACTTATGCTGAGACGCAAATCAATAACCTATTTGGTATTACAAACATGGAACATTATATTTAGGTTGGTTGCTGCTGTGTGCAGAGTTTGATCTTACAGTGTTTAAACTTAGCAGCCAACCTAAGTGCACAGAGTGGTATAAATGAGCATAATCATTAAAAATACCATGAATTACACCTTAAAATGGAGGCAAATATATATACCCTTTTTACTGACCTACTCCGCATTTTCAATTTATTGCCAAATTCTCAGATCATAGCTTCATTCTCATGAACGATAACTGTAATTTCTATATGCAGTTTGTAGCACCTTACATTCATTTGTAAGGGCAGCCAGCCTGGGGCTCTCTTAAACTGTAAAAATACAATTTAAATATCATACTTTTTTTTTTTTGTATCAGGTTACTTGTTTTATAGGGTAATGATGGTTTTTTTTTTTTTTTTTCCGTCCTCTGGAGTACTTGTTTCAGTTTGCTTTGCATTGGTTCATTAGCATAACTACTGTATATGCATTAAGCTTACATCAAATGGCATCTAATGATAGGATAATAGATGCTGGTACTAGAACATGTTAGAAGTATATGTGAACATTGTACCCTTTGTGGCCATGTTCACATTACCAGTCTAAAATGACTCTGCTCAAATTTTTAAAGTAATATGACAGAAACATTTTTTTAGGGTTATCTGAATCCAAAAATCTGCTGTTTTATTTATTTATTCATTTATTTATTTATTTAAATATCAGAATCATATTGGATCTTAAGTCATTTTCATGTGCATTCCTAGATTGAAAGTATATCTGATACAGGGTCATACGACTTGAATGAGAATGTTAGATTTGAATTCATGAAACTTTTTCCTTTACACATGAGTAGGGTGCTGATGTTATCAGTCAGCCCCGGCAGCACAGGGATTTCATAGCAGTCCTAGCAATAGCTTCTAAAACAGCTAAAGGAAGGCATCTGGCTTTCTTCCTTCTTCTGGATCTCAACAAGTACGGCCAACTACCTGCTTGCCATTCTGCAGAGCCAAACCGCTATCATATATCACATCTATTGTTTGAAATGAATGAGCGGTCGCACAAATATAATCTGCTTTAACCCAGATGGCACAAACAAAAGACATATAGATGTGCACATGCCTGCCATTTCAGAGGACAGACACGTCCACATTAGTGTCAGAAAAAAGTAATTATGAATGTAAAGCATCATCACAGACAGTATTGTATCTGATGGACATTCCATATCAGGATGAGTTTGCATATACAGTATCTGAATTTCTTTTACAATTACAAATGACATGGATATTTTCGGAAAACACAACTGTTGAAACAATGTCATAGTTTAACAAAAATAGAATTCTGTGTTGTACTCACTGGTTATGCCGTTCCTTTTTTTAATCAGTTTGTTAATGTAAATAGATGCAATTATATAAGAGCAAGCTGCTTTTTCGATTAGTAATCATTTTGAATACAATGATTTTGAACAGGAAATTAACTAATTTCTCTTCCAACAAATCCGGATGTTCTTTGGTCTACTCTAGGGGTCAAACAACTAAAAATCAGGTCAAGAATCTTGGGGTGATTCTGGAGACCGACCTTAGTTTTAGTAGTCATGTCAAAGCTGTAACTAAATCAGCATACTATCATCTCAAAAACATTGCAAGAATTAGATGTTTTGTTTCCAATCAAGTCATGGAGAAACTTGTCCATGCCTTTATCACCAGCACGGTGGAATATTGTAATGGTCTCCTCACCAGACCATTAGACAGCTGCAGCTCATCCAGAACGCTGCTGCTAGAATTCTGACTAGAACCAGAAAATCTGTGCACATCACACCAGTCCTCAGGTCCTTACATTGGCTTCCTGTAACATTTAGGATAGATTTTAACTTACTTTTACTCATCTATAAATCACTCAATGGCCTAGGACCTAAGTACATTGCAGATA
>JAAGKR010003934.1:22500-36148 GCA_011419295.1 Clarias macrocephalus | reverse complement strand
GGAGTACTTGTTTCAGTTTGCTTTGCATTGGTTCATTAGCATAACTACTGTATATGCATTAAGCTTACATCAAATGGCATCTAATGATAGGATAATAGATGCTGGTACTAGAACATGTTAGAAGTATATGTGAACATTGTACCCTTTGTGGCCATGTTCACATTACCAGTCTAAAATGACTCTGCTCAAATTTTTAAAGTAATATGACAGAAACATTTTTTTAGGGTTATCTGAATCCAAAAATCTGCTGTTTTATTTATTTATTCATTTATTTATTTATTTAAATATCAGAATCATATTGGATCTTAAGTCATTTTCATGTGCATTCCTAGATTGAAAGTATATCTGATACAGGGTCATACGACTTGAATGAGAATGTTAGATTTGAATTCATGAAACTTTTTCCTTTACACATGAGTAGGGTGCTGATGTTATCAGTCAGCCCCGGCAGCACAGGGATTTCATAGCAGTCCTAGCAATAGCTTCTAAAACAGCTAAAGGAAGGCATCTGGCTTTCTTCCTTCTTCTGGATCTCAACAAGTACGGCCAACTACCTGCTTGCCATTCTGCAGAGCCAAACCGCTATCATACTATATATATATTTGTTGTACTCACTGGTTATGCCGTTCCTTTTTTATCAGTTTGTTAATGTAAATAGATGCAATTATATAAGAGCAAGCTGCTTTTTCGAGATCAGACAATTAGTAATCATTTTGAAGACAATGATTTTGAACAGGAAATTAACTAATTTCTCTTCCAACAAATCCGGATGTTCTTTGGTCTACTCTAGGGGTCAAACAACTAAAAATCAGGTCAAGAATCTTGGGGTGATTCTGGAGACCGACCTTAGTTTTAGTAGTCATGTCAAAGCTGTAACTAAATCAGCATACTATCATCTCAAAAACATTGCAAGAATTAGATGTTTTGTTTCCAATCAAGTCATGGAGAAACTTGTCCATGCCTTTATCACCAGCACGGTGGAATATTGTAATGGTCTCCTCACCAGACCATTAGACAGCTGCAGCTCATCCAGAACGCTGCTGCTAGAATTCTGACTAGAACCAGAAAATCTGTGCACATCACACCCGTCCTCAGGTTCTTACATTGGCTTCCTGTAACATTTAGGATAGATTTTAACTTACTTTTACTCATCTATAAATCACTCAATGGCCTAGGACCTAAGTACATTGCAGATACAGTATGCTTATAAACGGAATATAAACCGATCTTTAGGATCGAGTCAGTTAGAAATACCAAGGGTTCACACAAAACAAGGGGAGTCCTCTTTTAGCTATTATGCTGCCCATAGTTGGAACCAGCTTCCAGAAGAGATCAGTGTAAAAACATTAGTCACATTTAAATCTAGACTTAAAACTCATCTGTTTAGCTGTGCATGTATGGAATGAGCGCTGCGCTACATCCGAACTGACTGCACTGTATTTTATGTTTACCTTATATTTCTAATTGTTTTATTTTGATTCTAAATCACATTTTAAATCATTTTAAATGTTTAATTGCAAACTTTTATATTTTTCTTTTAAATAATTTTAGTTAAATAAAGTTTTATTGCTATTATTTTCTATTTCATTTTTGTGATTATTTTCTTCTCTAAAGCACTTTGAATTACCATGGTGTATGAAATGCGCCATACAAATAAACTTGCCTTGCCTTACCAGTATGTTGCATAATTTAGGGCCAAAACTGGCCAAACAGGATGAGAAGTATGATTTTGAATTAATTAGCCAGACAAGTTGTATGACAAAAGGATTAACAGGCTCCCTCTGAAAAACACTAAAACACTGAGATTACACAATCTGACAATGCACTCAACCTTGGGTTAGTTTTGGACCGCAGACTATCATTCTCTTGTGATATTTCTAATCTCGCACTGTCACATATGATTCTCCTTTACAACATCAGGAGGCTCTTGCTATTTCTTTTCACTGCGGCCACTCAGGTAATTTTCAGCCACTTGTCATCTCAAGATGGTACTACTGCAATTCACTTCTGGCAGGTTTTCCCCTATGTGACATCAGACCTCTGCAACTGATCCAGAATACAGCTGCACACCTTGTTTTTAAACTTTTCAGTTCTCCCACATCACTTGTTTTCTTTGCTGTGCTGATGCCTGCCAAAAATGGACTTGCCTGGAGGCACTTATAAAACCCTGGCTCTGCACCACAGTGTGGCTCAGTAGTTAAACACTCTGGGTGGGGTATGAAGGTCATGAGTGGAAGCCTCAGACGGCCACTGTCAGATTCTTGAGCAAGACCTTTAACGATTTCATCTCCAAAGGTTTATTAGGACATATTAAACGTTCATTCCTGTTTCTTTTTCTTTTGACATATGCACATTTATTATTGTGCATTTATTCCTATCTGGATATTATTGTTTGATTAAAAGAAAACACAAGATTGTGTTTAAATCTTCTTGTTTTAATTCTTTTATATCTGGTTTTGCTGTAATCTGCGTACAGTACCCACTCGTACAAATCGGATTATTTTCCTTTTCCTTCTTCCTTCTATCTGTTTATTTCATTCTCTCAGCAGGTTTCAGATTCCCCATGGAGGTGTGCTTGTTTCTAATGCAATGACAAAAAGCACACGCTGTTCTCAGCAGAAATCTGCTGCAACTCGTCATAATTTAGATCCCATTAACATTATTTAAGAGGCCTGCAGTAATGCGCTAATCCTGCCTCCTCCATGAATTCTTTGCTTCTGCCTCAGGGGTCCAAACAACTCATCTCACCAGCGTGACTAGCCAAATGAGACCATTACTGTGGCAACTTGTGCGCCTCTCCACACTACAGGGACTGGACCATGAGGAGAGGACGGACAAGAGGCACAATTGTCTGACTCAGTATGTGAATTACATAAAGGGCATTAACAGCTTCATACAGTGGACAAAACATGTGGACAAATGTGTTGGTACCCTTACAGCTCATTGAAACAATGCTTTATTTCTTAAATTAAGAGCAGTTTGTCTCATTTTGTCTCATAAAGACGAAAGCAAAGAAAAAACACCAATCACTGCTCATTTTAAAAAGGCCTAAGTACTCCTGTTTGACTGTAGTGAGTTTGAACTAAATGTCCAAGCAGCTATGTTCCTGTGACAACAGTTAAGATGTTTAAGGTCAAAAGGACTTTAGACAGCCTCACTGGATATACTGTACAGTAGCTGCAAGAGAAAAATCCACTCCGGATTGATCAGAAGAAGAGTACGAATTCTAGACAAAGAGCCAAGGAAAACTTGCAAAGAGATCCCAGCTGAACTTCAAGGTCGAGGTACAACAGTGTCTGATCAAACAATCCATCGCTTTTTGAGTGACAGTGGGCTCGATGGAGGATGACCTACTGTTGAAAGAAAAGCATTTAAAAGCGAGACTGAAATTTCCTAAACCACACATTGACAAGCCACAATGCTTCTGGGAGGATGTTCTTTGGACAGATGAGACAAAACTGGAGCTTTTTGGCAAATCAAATGAGTTTTATGTTACATGAAAAAATAAATAACATACCATGTTTTGGGAAAAACATACTGTCTGGTGTCAGAAAGTGTCCCAGTCACATGTCATAATATTGATTCAAAACCCATAGCTAAAAGCACAGAAGAATGGCTAAGAACAAAACATTTACCTATTTTTAAGTGCCCCCCCCACCCCCCCACCCCCACCCCCAGACCCCTCATTAGCCCTCATCTTTATACTGTTAAACATCTCTAGGAGGAAAAAAAAACCTGAAACATGCAGTCTGGAGGCCATTATACAAAATATCAATTGTAGCAAACCATTGCATTGAAACCATAACTGCACTTACAAGGGGCCACTGGTCTGTCTGTGCTTTTCACACAATGCCTCTATCAAGCTTTGAAAAATATTTCCATTGACAGAAATAAATGGCTACGTCGTGTCCAAAATGTCAGTTACTGCATATTCAGTTATGAATTTCTTGTTTTAAAAAATGAACTCTTTGGAGGTCCACGGAAAAACCTGAGTACCTGGAGGAAATCCACCAAGCATGGGGAGAACACGCAAACATCATGGACACATATCCAAGGCAGGATTCTAACCCCTGACCCTGGGGCTGACAGATAACATTGCTAACATCTACGCCACCATGAAGCTGATACTGATAATCAATACTAATATGAAGGTTGTACAAAAAGTCATGCAAAAGTAGGCATAATGTATTCATTAATATAGGTTGTTCAGATTTTTTGTAGAGTAACTCTCTTCCTCTATACAAAAGTTAGTACTCAACCTTGCCTCCATCACAAGTCATGCATTTGTGCCATTGTTGAACCCAGCTCTTGAATTCTTTTTGAAAATCCCCTTTGTCACAGTTGATGGTCTTCCACTGTGTGATTTTTCTTCAATACTGGTTTTCCCTTCTTCTTTCACTTTCCTCTTGTAAACACCATCTCTGTAAACATTCGTTGCCATTAAAGACTATCAATGAATGGCACGCGAATGCAAGCTCTTTGCTTTTAAAAATAAAATAAAATAAATAAATAAATAAATAAATAAATAAATAAATAAATCTTTAATGGTAATGTGGTTCCGATTTTTTTTTTCATTGCATTTCATACTTGGATTATTATTAAGCTATCATTTGAACTTAACACATCACTAAGCACACCATTTAGACTAAAAGCAACCCAAGCATGTTTACGGCAACATTGTTTCAGTTTTAAAATGTCATCGTTAGATAACCAACTCCATCAATGAATGCATGTTAAAAATAATGGAGGGATCAAGCCAGTGGATATTTGTGGTTTGTGCCATCCCTGTGCATCGTGTAAACCCTTTGGTGATGTGACAGCACATATGCACGGTTGTGACCTCTTTATCGTTGATTTGTTTATCCCTAAACTGACAGCCATTGAGAAGACCAGACATTTCCTTTCAACCAGCTGTCAAAGTGTTTCTCTGCTATCAACATCGCATTATAATTTCACCACAGACGTGTTCAGCAACAGTGCCTCAGCATGAATAGATGAGGAAATATTCAGCATCTCTAAATATACCTTTTCAACTGCTACCTCTAATAACCCACAGTGCTGTCAGAGCACTCCTTGCTTTCTTCTGTCTATGGATATTCAGTCTGCATAAATAGATTATTTCCAGATATTAAACTCCAATTTTTTTCTGCTTAGAGACATGTAGATTATGATTATATTTGACTCGGCTCATTTGGACTTTATTTCTCCAGGAACAAAAAACTTTACATTAATGGTCTGGCTATTATACAATACACATATGATTACATTCATTTGCATTCTTATTTAGAATTTAGATCTAATTGTTTGAGGAATAGCACTTGTGGTTAACTTTACAGAAAAACCCATAGACTCTCTTATCTGAAAGAGAAGCAAGCATTTAATCGACTCTAGTTAAAAATTTCAAAAGGTTAAAAGAGACACTGTAGAAACCTTCAGCGAGAATAATGTGCGCTCGAGATGTGGTTGATATATGAACTACTTTTGGCATTGAGGAATGTAATTAATTCAATCTTTGTTGCTGCCACTGCATGTCAGGTATCACTGCAGCACTGCTGATGCGGAACACACCTTTATTATTTTGTCATTAGGGACAACTTGCAATCAATCACACAAATAGGCTTCACATCCAGGCTGTTCAATAGTGAAGAGCTCTCATCCTCGGAAAGGAAGAGCTCCATCCTCTCATCAGCGGGTGGAAAGAATGGAGACACGTGGACTGCAAATAGCAGGATTTGAAAAGAGCTAGCTTTTTAAAATTTCAAATACTGCATGAATGAATCCAAAGGTTGTGTGGTTGTGTGTTGTACGGAGGAAAGGCAGGATGCAAGTGCACACAACTGTTTGTTAGAGTAGAGCCTAAACATCACAACACGAAACAAACACAAGGTACAAATATGATCATGAAAACTACGACCATGGCCAGGAACTGGGGTAATGCTAATGAATGGCCAACACAAACTACAAACACTTAACAATACTGTAAACTAACACACACAACTGAACTAGATAGATACTGTAGATAGATAGATAGATAGATAGATAGATAGATAGATAGATAGATAGATAGATAGATAGATAGATAGATTCCTCAGGCTGAAATTAACAGTTATTTAAAAATAACTATTAAAAAATAATTGCAGTTCTTATTCATAATATGTTCAATCAAAATGCCATGAGCAAAAGTTTAGTTATACTGAATATCAACAAATTTGTCATATGATATGAGACAAACAAAGCCCACATGTCATATAACGTAGTTAACTACAGCGATGACGATATTTAAAGGTCCCATATTTTACTATTTTTTTAATAATTGAAGCCCATGCTAAAATAATCCTATGTGCATTTTTCTTCATACCTCAAATTTCCTTTATTTATTTATTTATTTTTACTTTTTTGTACATGCCCATTGGAGACCCATCTGAATGTCTAACAATGTATAACAAGTGAATGGCATAATAGATAAATACAAATAATACAACCTGAAGAATCCATACTCCAAATCTCTTCTAACCATATGCCTATGCCTAAGCCTTAACCTTCCTGACCTAACCCTAACCCCTAAGCCTTAACCCTAATCTTATTTTAATCCTAAACCTAACCCTATCGTACCCCTAATCCCTAACCCTATTCTATCCCTAACCTCTATTTGTCAATAGAGAAAAAATAGTCTCTGTGCTCTTAAGAGTATTTGCTCTTTGAAAGATGATTTCATGTTCTCCTAACCTAACCCTAATCTTACCCAACCCCTAATACTGTCCTAAACCTAATCCCTAACCCTACTGTAACTTTAACCTTTAATCCTAAACTTAATCCCAACCCTGTCCTAACCCCCTAATTTGACCGTAACTCTACCCCAATCTTTCATATTCTAAGCCAAAAGCTATATTCCTTAAAAATATAATTTGCATTGTGTGCTGATATGGTGAACACAGTCGAGATACACACAGTAAAACATCTCAGTGCTATCCCAGTGCAGTCAGACTAATTATAAGCCCTCTTGGATCTTCAATCGACCAGATCAAATTATTGGACTGGAACTAACTGTTGTATAATGATAATTGTGGCATAAAACTTAATGATTTTATGTCACACAGTATATCTGCTGATTAAATAGAAATTGAAAACATGAAAGATTTGAATAATAACAATCCTACCCACAAATATTGTCACGGTTTTTCCTTGCAAAGTCAGTTACAAAATCTCTAATCCCATTTCACATGTTTTCATACAAGTCTTTAATAAATATTCCAACGTTGCTTCAATGGATGGGGTGTTTACGCAGTGCATATGAATGTTTTACGAAGGCTCATGTAGATTTTCTTTATTTGTATGGAGAAATTCTTTACATATAGTAGTATTGCTTAAAATAAAAGTTAAGCACAAAGCTACATAAAGAAGAAAGAAGCACAGCCACATACAGACAACATGTAAATTACAGATACAGATACAAGATGGATACAAGTAACAGGAAGTTGCCTCCAACCCATCTATACACCCCCCCCCCCCCCCAAACAATCTCCCATCTCCACTAGGTGCTTAAACCTACTAAGGATATACTTATATTTAAGTACATTACAGCGTGGGTACGCACCATCTCTATTTAAAGGTTTAAAAAAAAAGGATATAATATAAACCTAATTTCATTGTTTGTTTTTAATTTGCTCAAAGGGTCAGGGCTTTTTGCAATCCATTTTGTCTTATTTAATGTTTAAGAATAGGTTAATGTGGCCTGTTTTTAAATTCTGTGGAACCAAAAACAACATTATCATCATCAAATATTTTAATATCTTATTCATTTAAAAATAAATAAATAAATAAATAAATAAATAAATAAATAAATAAATAAATAAAACGACAAATGGTATGAAGATGAGGCTGGGGCTGACTTCTCCCTAGCACAGACTGTAGATTTAGTAAGTCTTCTATCAGGTGATTACACAGCTCCAGTGGACAGCTCCTGTAAATTCAGACTAAAATGATATTTAAGTACAGTTCACTGACATATCCACAAGGGATCGTCAGCAGTGAATGCAAAAGTCTACAGTAAATACAATAGCTACTTTAATAAATGGGACTGTTATGAATTACTTTATCACTCATGGATTTTTCAGAATGCCTTTGGAGGTTAAATTATATGTAATTAAACTAAACACTGTCCCATCAAAGTAGGAGTTAGACAAAAGGAAAATTACACAAATTACACCAAGTCTTTATTTATTGTGTGTGTGTGTGTGTGTGTGTGTGTGTGTGTGTGTGTGTGTGTGTGTGTGTGTGTGTGTGTGTGTGTGTGTGTGTGTGTGTGTGTGTGTGTGTGTGGCATGAATAAAAGAGCAGGCTAAAAGCTTTTTTTTTAGACCAGCTTTTCTATGTGGAAGAGATGATTACAGATTTGAAACATTTGATCTGTTGTTCAGTTAATGTGTTCCTGTGTGTATGCGTTTATAGCTATGATGAAATGCCATGCTTTAGCAATCAAACATAATGGTTTTATAATAGTAACACAAATGCATTGATAGGTGCCGGACATCATCACGATAGTGAGCAGCCATCACTGCTGTAACATGTGTTGAGTGAAGGCGGGATGCAAGTCAGCATGTACTTTATTTGGGCAAATCGAAGAATCAAAATCTGTATCCAGAGTGGATGTCAAAAACAGGCAGATCATGGATCATCTGCGCACAAACATGATCTACGCATATCGGCCAGAACAACACTACATAACATTTACACATAATTTTAAACTGGTGACAGGCTCATGTGCACCCAAGGCTCATTTATACCCGTGGGAATCAAAGGCTAACCTGTCAGGTCTGATCACAAAGAAAGGCCAAGACAACTTGCTGAAAGAAATCAATGCTGGCCATGACAGAAAAGCTCCAGAACACCTTGTACACGGCACAGCAGGCAAAGAGCCAAAGCCTGTAGAATCAGCCTCCAAAGACCCTAGATCCCCTAGATCCCAATCCCAAGGATACACCAGAAAAACAATTCAGCAGCCAAATGACCAATATTAGGATTCATATTTTTGCATAATGTTATGGCCAATCAGTGTATTATAACAATTACAATAACCATCTAGGGTCAAACCCAGAAAACATGCAAAGCTTGCAATTGATGATAGATATTAACGATAAGACTTCATTGGAAAACAGCAGAGTATAAAGCAAGAAACTATTAAAGATCACAGAACATGAACTCATAGTAGGTAACAGACCAATGGCAGGTTAGGTTAATAAAAAGTTAAAAAGTAATCACAATCACTAATTACGCTGAGCAACTTTGTAACTGTCTACCGTGCTTTATTCTATGAGTGTTACAGGTGTTTAATAGTAAAGACATGAAGCATTTTTGGGTTTTGCTGTAAAGTGTTTGTGTGCAGAAAAAAAAAAAAACTTCAATTTTAACATCTTGACTTTTTCACAGTCAGTGTTATATTCCAACTGCAGACCATTTGGTATCACATCAAAGTGTAGCAGCACTACATTAATGCTGCAACTGAAATGCACTAGATCTTTATATCCCAGAGGATTGTGAGAGAAGTCTGTCTAGTGCCATCACTGGCATCATAGGTATCCTTTAATGGTGCAGAGAAAAGGAAATGTCTCCTAGATTGAGTCGAGATGGTTGTATGAAAGCAGGGACAAGCTGAAAGCTTGTAATAAGAAATCAAAATGCAAGAGACCTGTCTTTTCTAGAAACATCCAGTCTCCGGGGACTGTGAGATACAGATGAAGTGAATACAGATGAAACTTCCAATGGTACATACATACTGTGCTGTATGTCTACAATTTGTCATATTCCTCAACGTCTTTTTTTTTTTAAAACTTCTCTATTGGCTTTATTAATAATTAAAATGTCATGCAAATAAAATTGAGAGAACATTGTTATTCATGCTGCCCCAACAGCAACTGCCAGGAAAGTCCCTGATAATACACTGCGTCTATGTAACCAACACAGCGTGAGGCTTTTGTTTAGAGTTAATGAAGAGTAAAGCTTAGTGGAGTCGAAGAAGATTCACGTGTAAGTGGAAAATAGTTATGCCCTTGTGCTGACCCTCTGAGATGAGTCATCTGTGCAGATCATAATACATGCAGAGGAGATGCCATGTTGGTACACCCACAGATAAACACTGCTTGGCTGCTGCCAGAGCCGCAGGTGGCGAGTTTGTGCTCAGCCGTCAGCCAAGTGTTATCCTCACGGTGAGAATGGAGAGTTAGTGAAGGATGACATCCAAACACCATCAGCCATCAAGAGGTTCTAAGGCTTGCTGGATGTGTGAGACCCAAAAGTTGTTGGCTTGAAATGAAACAGAACTATACAAAATAGAGGAAAATTTCTTTGTAATTTTTTATTCATTTATTCCCTCATTATTGCGTTTATAATTTACTTTTAATCCCTGTCATCCACCTTAGCTGCTTATAGTATAACAGAACAGCTTTTCAGCTAAATGAGATAATTCAATTTGTTTGCAGTTTTAAGAAAAACAATATCATCATTATTATTTTGAATAATAATAATAATAATAATAATAATAATAATAATAATAATAATAATAATAATAAAGCAAGAAATATTGCCAAATTGGGACTGTGGTCTTGCACCTTCAGGGTCAAGGGTTTGGGTCTGTGTGCATTGTAAGTTTACATGTTCTTCCCCTGCTCTGCGGAACTCTGGTTTCCTCCAACAGTCCAAAGACCTGCAAGTTAGGCTAACTAGCAATCCTAAAGTGCCTGTAGTGTGTGTTTATGTGCATCTGTGCCTTTGCAATACCCTGCCTCGTGCCCTAAGTCTGCAGGGATAGGCTCCAGGCTTCCCATGACCCGATACTGGATAAGCGGTAAAGAGAATGAATGAGTGAGAGTATGAGCATTGCAAACTGTTTTCTTTGAGTCACGATGGTAATAAAAACCACAAATGGCAAAATAGTATGTCTGGTTTTAGAATATAGTATAAGTGGGAATTTTGTGTGATTTTCCAAAACACTATTTCTACTTCCCACAGTTTATCACAATGGATAAATCAGCCTGCTGTTGTGTTTGAGGTAATTTAAGTATGTGGTTTATTGTCAATAAAATGTTGGTTGAGTTTTAATGAAAAAATATAACAAACTCTATTTTGATTGTGTTTTTGCAGTGAGTCACTGGCAGCAAATTGAAACAAGTGGGGAAAAAAATGATTGAGTTCTGTTGTAAGGAAAACTTTTTGAATTAAAAACACTGTTGATGATGTAGATACTGTACATAAAACAATGCTAAAATAATTCAGTTTGCAACATCATCAGCTGCTTCCTCTACCAGTTTCAGTTTCACCTTGATAGTTTTCCTAGTATGCACTGTGCATCATGGTGCGTCTTCGCTCCAAATGCAGCAAAACCAAAATGCTACTGATACCAGATGCAGGAGGAAACAAAGAGGACTATCGAAACAGAAGGATACACTATAGTATATCACATAGAGTTGTTTAGTATAAGTATATAACATGGTGCTTGCGCAACGTCCATATCACATAACGTATTGCAGATGTTAAGCAATGCATACCTTTACTTCATGTCTGCTGGGGGAGGGTACTATAATGACAAGACCAGAAAACCTCCACTAAGCACATTTAGTTCACTCACAGCAGCTGTTGTTTGCCCAGGAGGGATTTTTGCATCATGGATCATGTTATGGAAAGAAGTGATGCAGTTGTTTTTTTTTCAGGATATGTTATGTTGTGCTGTGTAAAATGTATAATTTTCTGTGCTCTTTCAAATAGAATCAACTGCTCCCTGTTTCTGTTTAATTACCTTGAGAGAAAGGCTGGTGTAGGAATAACTGTTTAGAACAGCTCCTTTATCAAAGGTGATAACAGAACTAATTTTTATTGTACAATATTCAACACCATTATATTTTATATGCAAACAATGAAATAATAATAATAAAAAAAAGTGATGGCAAACTGCTGTGATGTAAGGAAAATAAAATACTTCAGAAGGTGCAGTTATAGGAAACAATCCAAAGCTTGAGTGTCACAGTCATTCTATGAAATTAAATAAAATTTTATTTATTTAGTGCTTTTAACAATGGTCGTTGTCTTAAAGCAGCTTCACGAAATTAAAAGAAGATTATGGAAATGTGTAGGAGGAAGTAAATATGTGTATAGATCATAATGATTAGATTGTCACTGATGAGCGAGCCAAGGGCGACAGAAACGATGGCAAGGAAAAACTCCCTGAGATTGCAATAGGAAGAAACCTTGAGAGGAACCAGGCTCAACAGGGAACCCATCTTCATTTGGGTCATAACAGAGAGCAGGAATTCTTTTGCTGACATACTGTGTTAGGCAACTGGAAGTTCAACATGACCAAAGACCTAAGTTAACATGAAGTCCAGTTCAATTTGGCACCGGGATGAGTCAGACAGGTGCAGAGGGCAGAGGGGATCCTGGGAGCAGTATGTGTAGCTCCAAAACCATCATGTAGCAAAATCCAGCTTGAGGTGATCCTTCCCTGGATGCCTCAGGATCCTCAAAGTGTTGGCCTCTGTCTACTGCAGCACTGGCACTGTCCATTGGCGCAATCTCCAGATGCCATGGGATGGTTAGAAAAAGAAAGAACAGGTGGACAAGAATTGGCGTAGTTGCTGTTCGTTATATTAGCAGCACTAGATGATAGTGTGCATTTAAATTTACTGAAGTATGAGGTTATGGGATGAACTATGCATGTGCCAGGCTAAGGAGATGTTTCTTAAGTCTGCTTTTAAACTGGGAGACTGTGACTGAGCCCCAAACATTATCAAGAAGGCTATATTCCAAAGCTTAGGAACTAAATATGAAAACGCTCTACCCCCTTTTGTAGACTTTGATATTCTGGGAACTACCAGAAATACAGAGTTTTGTGATCTTGAGCGCTGTGGATTGTAACGTATAAGAAGACACGTAGGATACACTAGATATGTAGGAGCTAAACCGTTTAGAGCCTTGTACGTAAGTAATGCTAGTCTGTAATTGATTCTAAACTTAACACGTAGCCAGTGCAGGGTTGATAGTATTGGGATTATATGATCAAATTTTCTTGATATGGTGAGAACTTTGGCGGCTGCATTGCTGCCACAGTAACAGAAACCCCAGAGTAACACATCCTAACCTGTGCCACATAACCCCATCCTCTCATTAATTGTTTTCTTATAACAGCATGCCTTAAAGTGACTTATCCCTGATTTACTGTCTTTTAACTGTATATAATGTATTGTGGATAAACATGACACTAACTTGTGTCTGTTTTTCATGCGGTTTAATAAAGTAAGGTCAACATTTGCAATTTATATATGTAAATGAGTTTGAAGCTTGTGAGAAAATATGTATAAATCATAATGATTAGATTGTCCCAGATGAGCAGGCCAAGGGCAACGGTGGCGAGGAAAAAGTCCCTGAGATGCAATAAGAAACCTTGAGAGGAACCAGACCCAACAGGGAACCCATCCTTATTTGGGTAATAACAGGGGAGCAGGGATTGCAGGGATTGATCTGCAGCCATACTGTGTGATTGTAGGCTGGAAGTCCAGTAGAACAGGAAAGGTGCTTAAGTTAATATGAAGTCCACTTTCATTATTGGAGGCTCGGGTACAAAACTGTTTGAGGGAATTTCCTGAACTATTGAGCGACTGCA
>JAAGKR010003934.1:0-17500 GCA_011419295.1 Clarias macrocephalus | reverse complement strand
CCCCCCCCGCCCCCCCAGACCCTGAATACAGGATAAAGCAGTATAGACTGAATGAATGATGGAAAGGGAAGGGGAGGTCAGAGACAGGGAGGAAGGTGCAGATAGTACAGTTCCTTGGCTTCTGCAGTTGGCAGCAGATGTCCCAGCAGACACCCTGAACTGGGCAGATGTCTGTGGCTGACGGTGACTGGAGGCGAAGAAGCAGGGAGGGGGAGTTTTTAGCATGGTCAGACTCTGGAAGTGCACAGACACAGAAACAGAGGTACACTGCAAAATTCCCAGTGTTGATTTAACACCCCAAGTGTTTATATATGACCTAATGGTCACGAATGAAAATGTTCATTCAAGACTAAGGATTTTGCTGTGTACGTGTTGTGTTTTAGAGCATCTACACAACATACTAAGGCGTAACTAGGATTTTATAGACCTCACAATGGTGGGGAGTGATGCACTGCCAGTCCTCTTCTAAATGGACGATGGAGCTGGCCGTGGTGCTGATGGGTTTCCTTGGTTTTTCCTAGGCCCGTCATAACGATACTGATACACTTTAAGGATGGCTGTTAAATGGATCTGAAAAACACTTCAACAGCTAATATGATGGTAACTATAAGGTTTACAATAAACATCTAGCTATCTTTCCCATTTCAAGTCCCTACCATGTTTTCTTCATCTATATAATCACATCAAAGCGAATGCGCTGACTATACCAAAATCCACTTCGATTGGTGCAAATGGTGCAAATGCATCAGCAGTGTTTATTTAGATATGAGGTAACAGCAGGGTAATGAAGGCCATTCACAAGCTCTGCTCATTCTAATGTTTTAATTACTGTAAGTGCTATCTTGTTTCCATCTGTTACCGAGCGTGCACTAAATCAGATGCTTTGTACTCGTCCAAATTCAATTAAGCCACACCGAGACAGACAAGGCCTCTGCATGTTGGTGGAGAAGATAACCAGACAACACACACGGTTCTTCACTATCCATTCGTTATGTCTTGCAAGAGAAAAGCTGTCTGAATGACAGTTCAACTCAAGAACATTCTACAGAGTGAGAAACATGAGTGCGTTCAAAGCCTGTCGAAATACTTTGTGCTTAATTTTTTTTTAGATCCTAGTGGAATATATTACTGTTTTCTCCTTCAGGTTTTGCTTAAGTAAATTCAGAATATAAAAGCAGCCCACTTATCAAGTTGTCAAATGTGCTTTCTTAATTGATGTTGTTTTTGTTCAGTCTTCCACCAACTAAATGTTTTGCTAATGTTGTCAAATGTGGAGATACATATCACACTTTACATTCAATCATATTTGTTTCCCTTGATCATTCCTGTCTAATTTCTTGTTTTTCTTCCTCCTAAGATCTCATGGAAGTGAATTACATGCTGATGATGGACAGACAAGAAAAAAAAAATCTAATTTTCCTTTCACTGAAAAGGCAGTGACTCAGCACAAGCCTACACTGGATTTCAATAAATCAAAAACCTAAATAGATGTCAATGGTTGTAAGTTTCATCAAAGGGAAATAAGTCAAGTGTGTGCTGTGTAATGTAAGTTTAGAGTGATGCTTTGGGGACGAAGAATGTACGAAAGGCAGATAGAGACAGGAAGGATTTGATCACACAAGTAGCTGACAGCAGCTGCTTCCATTAATAAAGCTCTGATACTCCTCATTTGAGTTCATTTATTAGACTGGCCAAGCCTTAATGAGCCGATAACGAATCTAAACCGAGCATGTATGGATGTTTTATATGTCTTCATCTACTCATTCCTGTGTATCATTTGCAGTGAATAAACCCCCATTGTGGTGTGGTTATATAGCAAATGATAAAATAAATAAATTGTTAAACAGTGATGCAAACATTTTGATCTGATATACAACTTTATGATTGGTGATTTGGAACAAATACTAAAATATGCAAGAGATATTTGTCTTCTAATGCACAAACACAAAACATACATTTCCTGGAATCATTAAAACAAAATCAGCCTAAAATCAGACAACAAATCCAGTCACATGGTCAGCTGCTTCAGTCTATGAGGGTGTTCAAGTCAATACGAGACTTTCGATTGTGAGGAATAAGAGAACAAAGTTATCAAAGTAAAAACTACCTTCATTTCTCTATAGAATCTCCTGGTCTGCTTCATGTAACAAAATTTACATTTGCTTTCATGAAGTAAAAAACATGATTCTGTGCAACAAATCTAACTAAGTTAAATACAGAAGAATCTAATATAAAAATACATCTACACTAAAATATACTGACATATAGTCAATTAATAATAGTATTGAAATGTTGTTAGTTAATGAGTTAATAGCTATGAAGTAGGAATTATGAGATACAAACTACATTCTTAAAAAAAGATGATGATTTAATTGGATAAGTCAAGCATAGCTGGCTACTAGCTAACTAAATAGTGTGTGGTTACCTAATCACAATTGTTCCACCATAAATATAATTTGATTTAATTACAATTCCCAAAAAACTAAAACAAAATAAATTATTTGTCATATTTAACTTACAGCATAGTGAATTTTTTTTCACTTGTCCCAGTTAGGAAGTTGGGGTCAGAGCACAGGGTCAGCCAGGTTACAGCACCCCTGGACCAAGTAGGGTTAATGGCCTTTCTGGTGCCAGGGCTCGAACCTCAGATGTTCTAATCAGTAATCTACAAGTTTAACAATTGAAAGACTCTTAACTATTTTCTGGGCTAAATCCAGGTGGTGATGAATTTAGCCTAGAAAATAAGTAAAATACTTCCTTTTAAATAATTACTGCAGTGATAGATATGGTTCAGCCAGCAACAAGTTATTTAACCGTAACTGATCAACTGAGTAGCTTCTCATATCTTAAACAACCATGTCACTGGTCATGGCAAAGATGTCACTGTGTTTCAGAAGGGTCAAAGTCTGTATTCTCAAGAAAACCACTTATCACTGAGGCTAATCACGAAAGAAAATCAATTTGCTAAGGGGCATAATGAATGGACTGTGGCGCTATGGAAAAAGGTCATGTGGTGTGACAAGTCCAGATTTACCCTGTTCCAGAGTGATGGGTGCAGAAGAGAGGTGGATGAAGTTATGCAGCCATTATGTCTAGTGGCTACAATACAAGCCTGTGGGGGCATTGATATGATTTGGGGTTGCTTTTGTTGGTCAGGTATAGGTTCAGCAACATTATTTGCCAAAAAAAAAAAAGGTTGATGAATTGAATATAATGAATGACCAGGATTGTTTTCCCTGATAGAATATTCCAGGATGCCAGGATTCATTGGGCCTGAATTGCAAAGGAATAGTTCAGGAAGCATAAGGCATTGTTTTTAGACATGGCCACCACAGAGCCATCCAGACCTTAACCCCATTGAGGATGTTTGGGATGTGCTGGAGAAGGCTTTAGGCACTGGTCTGATTCTCTCATCATCAATACAAGATCTTGGAGATAAATTAATGCGTCCCTGGACTGAAATAAATGTTGTGGCATTGCATAAGCTTACTGAAATGATGCCACGGCTGTAATGAAAGCAAAAAATCGTCCAATGAAACATTAGCATGTGTGATTGTTTTTTTGTGCTGGGCTGACTTTGTGTATTTTTCTCCCACTTTCGAGGAGGAAAACACATCAGGGTTAGATTGAAAGTGATTCGAAGCTGAATTTGTAGATGTATTACGACAGAGACAGAAGTAGTGTCTCAACAATGAAATGCAGCCAGTCTGTACCACCAATGTTGGACCATTTGCACATTTTCTTATGAATCCAACTGCAAGAAATGAAACACTTTGTGGGATAAACACTCATTTTAGAAATGAATCTTTTTTTTTCTTAAAAAATAAATGTTTGTCTAAAATCACTGCATATAATAATAATAATAATAATAATAATAATAATAATAATAATAATAATAATAATAATAAGGTAAGCTAAAAGATAATGCTATCACACACAAATACACCTGCCATGAGGTACACACATTCTGTGTACAAACTGGTAGAGCAGTATAAGCTGATAATGCCATGTAAAGCAACTTTTTTATTGTTTTAAATGTGTCTTATGATCTTTGAGAAAATTAAATTAAAAAGAAAAGAAAAAAAAAGAATAAAGTTAAAACCAGCAAAAGTGCACATTAATATTTCACCTGAACTCATTGTGAAACGATTTGTCTTCTAAAACATTTACTCCAGATGTTATTACACAATAAGTTTTATAGCACTTAATATTTAATCTATTATATACTCTGAAATGAGCCTCATACGCTGTATCCTGCAGTGTGCTGAATAATTAAAGATCTATTCGGATGGTGGATGGCTTCGAGGAGCATGATTTACTGTCCCATGTAGGTTTGTAGTGGTACTTTAACTTGAAAAAGCTGCTAAGTAGAAGAGTTTGCTCGAGTTAGCCTGGAGGGGAGCCCACTGCCTTCAGCACTTCGTTGGTCCAGCGTAATTACTCACAGTGCACACGCAATTAAGACCAAAAGAAAGCTAAGCGTCTGGAAACACACACACACACATGCTGCGTGTCAGATCAGTAGCGTGACACCTCAATGAGGGTTGGTGACATCCAGACCCGAGCCAGCGCAGGCCTGCGGGTCTCGTTTTAATTAGAGTGTAATTAATGATAAAACCTTTGAGGCTAAATCTTTATTATTGGTGAATGCATTTATCTTGCTTTTGTCTAAAGCTGATTTTCATATAGATGTCTCTAATCACCACTTTCATCTCCATTTAGAGCAACAAAGAACTGATGCCTCTGATTAACTTATGACTGCCTTGTTTTGCAAATAATGCACAAAATAGTGGAAATTACATTATATATGTTATGATAGATTCAATTTGGCGTTCCTGAGTGCATGCATTTTATTCTGGTCAGGGTCACAATTCATTCGCCATGGATGGAATGTCAGTCCATTACAGGACAGCAAACACACAAATGCACACACAGTGCCGAATGAGAAAATCCAGAGGAAACATATGCAACATGCAGGTGAAAAAACGAAAACACAAACGATACTTGAAACAGAAGACATGCCAGACTTTTATGGGAAACATATGAATGAGTTGTGTTTCGAGAGCTCGTTCGTAAGTCCAGTTTGTTTGTAAGTCCAACAAACATTGTCCAATTACTAGGATACTTGCATCATTGGTTTCAGTTTGAAACTAACATGTTCCATGATCTTGTCTTTGCTCTTTAGAATCTCGCCGATGGTTGAACAAGCAATGTCTGCCATCGTTTCATCTCGCTCCATTCTCTCAATTATTTTCACTTTTGTCTCCATCGTTATTGTTTGGTGCTTTTTCTCAGTACCAGCGTCATCACCGATGCTTTTATGCTTGCTTCCAGACATCCTGGCATGCATGCTGCATGCACTTGACAATGAATGCTGGACATGTGACTTAACTTCTGCTATTGCAAATGCACAAACACATGACTGTATCTTCGAAAGTTCGTCACTCAAAGCTTCGTATGTAGGAGACTTCCAAATGAAGAAAGCCAAGGTAAACACTTTGTTAAGTTGTTGTCTTTTTTCACAGTTCACTTTTATTGGTGACCTCATGAACTATGCTTTATGCTAATGCCATCTTTTGGCAGCTTCTGCCTCCTGTAGGCCCATTTACTTCAGTATCAGAGTGGCAATCTGAAGGAGAGCCCAAATTACAGGTTGGCAATGGTACAGAGAGTAGGAGGGAGAATGCACTTAGACTGATATGTCTCTGTGCACTGAGGAAATTGAAAATTCCTCCCCATAGCTATTGGTAACAGCGCTGAGCAATCTCCTCTCAGCAAAACTGCCATGCTAAACTTAGTCGCAACGGTGGTAAAACATATGCTTTCTTTCAAGCTCGGTCCTGGCTACAGAAGAACATTGAAAGTACCTTTCCAAATGGGAATCGGAGGAGTGGAGTCAGTACAGCTCACATTTTAAAAAGTCTGCTTTCAGTTACAACGACTCATTGCTACTGCTGTTCTGACAGAAGCATTATACCGTATATTCTGAGGGTGCTTAAATAATGTCAGCTTTTAGGAGCCTAGTATGGGCCGGGAAATGTTCTAGGTGCAGCTATGTGTTGTTTTTGGTGACTTAAGTGCTATGGGTCCAGTATTCATCAGAAATCCTTTACTTCACCAAACTAGCCTCTTGTCTTCCCGCTATCCCTTACAACACATAGACTGTGGGTAACATAATATCCTACTCATATTCACCTCTCAGCATCTGTGTAACTGCTCAGTAATCACTGCACTTTCGTCCTGTATCATCCTTTACCTTCTCACTTTTTTTCATTCAATTCTTCATTCAATTTTTCAATTTTTCAGCAAAGCAATATTTATTTCTATGTCCAAGCCTTCAACGTTAGAATGGTTGCATGTGTGTAATATTTTCATTTTACATTCAAGTTTATATAAACCTACTGGCCAGTTGAAAAGCAACATTATCTCAACTTCTTATTTGTATTGTTATACAGTGGAATATGCATTGCAGATACTGTACATATTAAGAGCTTTAGCTCATGTCAAACATCATTAAACATCAGAATTGGTTGGGGTTGTGGGTGGATTTGATCAATGCATAGTTGTTGGTGGCCAATAGACTAATTTGATTACTTCAGAAATTGCTAATCTTTTGGGACTTTGCTGTACAGTGGTCTAGATGGTTTACACAGAAAGCATAAACTAAGTGGCAGTTCTGAAGGCAGAAAGAATTTTCTGAAGAGAAAGGTCAAGGGAGCATGGCCAGACTCATTTGGCCTGACTATAGCACTGTACAAAACACAAGTGTGGTGAGTAGAAAAGCACCTTAGAGCACACGACATGCTGAACCCTGGGGAGGATGGGCTATAACAAAAGAAGGCCTCATCAAGTCGCATTTCTCTTAGAATCTGAGAATCCACTGTACACCAATACTGGACAGTATGTCTGAAGTGTTTACGAAAGGGGAGGAGGTTTGGTTAGGTGCCTAGTGAAAAGATGGGTACTTCCATTAATCTTTTTTTTTTCTAAATGGTAACAAAAGTGAAGGAGGGGAGAGTTTGGACATCATGCTTTTAGCTCCAAATGAAGGCATAAAGAACTAGGTTTCATAAGTACCTTTGGGAGGTGCGGACTGCTCTATTTATGACTGTGTATGCAAGAATCTGTGTTTTATCCGAAGCAGGCAGTGACAGAAAACCAATATAGAGTACACTGCAGTGGGATGATATGGGAAAACATGAGACTGCATTGTGACTACATTCTGAATCAGTTCCAGTCGTCCGTTGCCATATAGGGAAAGACTTTCCAGGAGTGAGTTGAAGTAGTCCAATTTCAAAACGACAAGGAACTCAACAAGCACCTCTGTGGTGTCTATGCAGTGAAACAGCCACACCCTGCTGATGTTAACGTTTTGAATTGACACAAGTTGGCTTAAAGCATAGGGTGCCATCATGACATGATGTATCGGTTGGTAACAGAGGTTTGCAGAAGACCAGGATCAATAATTGGGAGGATGTCATTTTTGGACCAGTACTGAGTAACAGCTGACACTCTAAGCTCTGATATTATTGCCATATAAATAAATAAATAAATAAATAAATAAATAAATAAATAAATAAATAAATAAATAAATAAAGTGAAATAAGTCTGGCTTTGAACATTTTACACATGCACAGATAACTGTTTCTCCTACAGTATCTTACTAAAACATCTCTGAAAACCTTATTCCAACTATATTTCCTATCATTCACATTCTGTACATCATACAGTCGGGGCAAATTCAATACACATGTGCGATCCTGCTGATTAAGCCAAATTAAGCCAATGTGACGACAGGGCGGGGGCGGGGGGTTCAATTAAAATAATTTGGTTTAAGTATATGAAATGTAGTTTGCCAATACGCGAGTGGATAAACCACAATAAAAAAAAATTAATAAATAAACTACTTTTTACAGGAATTACAGGACAAATCAACAAAATCAAAACAAAAGTTAAGATTACGATAAATGTCTGGACATAAGCAACCTCTTATTCATAAAAATTAATTAACTGTTAATAGTTTAACCAAATTATGTTTTAATAGAAAAAATGGTGAAAATGAAAAAAATGGAAAAAGAAAAAAGTCTTCCAATCCTCTCTGAGAGGTCCACTGTTCCCGCAGTCTCGCTCATAGCAAACTCCATGGCACCACAGCAACACGTTTATGGGCAGAGAACGTCCAATAACAGAATCGCAATAAAAACACATAGCATGCAATAAAGATACACATCACACTCAAACGCTAAAATACACACAGACATTCCCTTCACAAAAAGAAATAACTACCCAGTGAGACATGTTTTAAATGCTATGTCATGCACATCATATCTTGGAAAATATTTGCCTCATACTATGGGAGAAAATTGACGATTGCTGAATTTATTCACAAGAAACTTCAGCTGAAATCCAAAAATGCTTTATCTTAAATGAGATCACACTGGTGGGAACCTATTTATGGTAATCATTTTTCCACTCATTCTGGCACACGGTCAAACAGATCAGACGATTTTCAAATCTTTCAAACCGTCATCATTCTGTGTCAGATCATACCCGCCTGACCATGTCTGTAATCTCTCTAAGCGGTTAACGTCATCTGCTCTACGTACCCTAAAGCTCCGGTGATAAAACAGGATAGTGCAGGGAATTTTCTTCCTCACTGAATATTCAGTCGATGAGTCTTAACTCCTGAAACCAGTGCTTTTGCTTTCACAATCTATAACTGGTACAGTGTCACAGTGAAAATCATCCGGTCCTTGACTTAGTGTCATCCTTTAGAAATGAACTGAAATGTTTCTTTTTTTTTTTAAGCTTAGTACACTGTTTTCAGATTTACATAGAACATTTAGCACAAAAATAAATAAATAAATAAATAAATAAATAAATAAATAAATAAAATGTCACTTTTTTTACTTATTTTATAACAACCATGAATGTTATTGTCCACTTAGCCATTAGAGTGCAGCTTATTAGAACAAACTTGGTCTCCATGATTACATTCTTTGATTGTAAAAAAAAAAAAAAAAAAAAAAAAAATGTGCATTACCATCTGGAATCTCATCAACCAGTACTTCCTTATGGCTTGGTGCCATTATGTATTTGCTTAAAATATACTTTCATTATTTTCATTACAAGAGAACCAGAAGCCTCTGAATTACTTGTAATGCAATTGTACCATTGCCAGTTCCAATGCATAACAGGTCTCTCCCCTGTGGCACAGCACTGCAGTTAATTCGGGAGAGAAGAGAGCCAACACACACTTACTCCAAAGCGCATGAAGTCTGCCATGTTTTCTGTGCCATGTAGCAAAACAGAGTGGCTGACAGTTCAATTGGCTGGCATGTTGCAAAGCAACGGTGGGTCGTTTAGAATCATGAGCTGTCCTGTATTTAACACTGATTTATTCATATTATTAGTATTAACTAATATAAGAAAATGCTGTGTTATTTCAGTACTTGAGTTGGCACAAATTTCTAAAATGTATGTTTTCTACAGTACATGCCTTCTTTTATTGTGATGTATATAAATTACATAAAACTAAATACAATTTATTATTTGGTTATATATCACTCAATCACTCATCGTCTATGCTGCTTTATCATGTATACAGGGTCGTTGGGGGGGGGGGGGGATTGGGGGCTTCTCAGAGAAGTCTCACAGCCAGCCACGACCCGGGACAGGGTGCCAATTCATTTGTCCACACACTTACACACTACGAGCAATTTGGGAGCACCAATTAGTCTAATCTGCATGTCTTTGGGACTGTGGGAAGAAACCAGATTACCCGGAGGAAACTCACCAAGCACAGGCAGAACATGCAAACTGATCCGAGGTGGGAATCAAACCTGGACCCTGGAGGTGCAAGGCAACAATGCTAACCATTAGGCCACCTATATACAGTATGTTATCAGCTATCGGTGCTGACAAAGCCATTTAATTGTATTCTATAATAAGTTATTTGTATAAAACTTTTAACAATGGACATTGCAGCTGTAGATTAGCCTCCTGTAAAATGATAAAGCTGAGGTTTGCAACTACATTGTTCTAAAATGTAGAAAATAAATCCAAACTTTTGATTTGTGCTGTACATACTGTTCATTATTATTAAAACGCTCTTACAGAGAAGAGATAATGATCCGAGATAACTTTGAACGGTAGAAATGTCACCATATTTTCTATATTTAATCCAACGGTTAGTGGCTGGAACAGAATCTTGGAGCAAGGTTCACTTTTTCCTCATTACAGGTTCTGTTCCAGCCACAATTTCCTGCAAGCATGTTGAAAATTATACAGTATGCTTCATCCATGTCGAATTTAGCTTATATCTGGAGTTCCTCCACTGGATACCAGAGATAAGACAAAGAGAAACTCCTTTCTTAGTGTCAAGCCTGCAACAATCTTTTGCTAGCTGTAATCTGAGAATCCATACCACGTTTTCCAGGTAGTTGAAGTGTAATCATGTTTAATTGCTGTTACATTGTCGTCTGTGAATTTCTTAAAAACAGCACTTATCTACAGTCAAGAGAAGGAACCCAAGTGCTGTTGCTGGAGCTTTGTCCTGAGAGTGGAGATGATCTCATTTAACAGTCCTTTCCTCTACTTCCAACAGCAGTACAACATCACGGAGGATCTCCAGGGCGTTAGGGAAGACAAGGCGAACACAGCACAACAGTTTGCCCCTCACTGTGCTGATTATTTTTAAATAGCTGCCACAGGAACTCTGGACAGTGATCTTCTCCCCATGATAAGAAATCGTTCTTGATTGCAGCCAAGCTATCATGTAGTCTCCTGACAGCAGGTCATATACTGAGCCATCCTGTGGGTACATGTCCCAGGAGTGCCTGAAAACGTCTTAAATTTATGGCATTTGGCAGATGCTCTTATCCAGAGGGACTTACATTTATCTTCATTATACATCCGAGCAGTTGAGGAACGAGGACCTTGCTCAAGGGCCCAGCAGTGGCAGCTCTGTGGTGCTGGGGTTTGAACCTGTTACTCTCTGATCAGTAGTCCAATTAAAAGTACATTTTCATTCCTTCACGTTTATATTTTTCTCCAAAATCTGATTAAACTAATGTAACTATGTGGTTTGCAAAGGATTTCTATAGAATAACCGCACATGTGCGCAGTTTGAGTGAAAGCTGACCCAGCACTTTAACACAGAATTCAATACATTCTTTGCAGCCATTGGATAGAAATCAGATTTGCCCACTATGGCAGTGGCTCCTCTGGAGACGACTGCTTCGGCAGTGGTGCAGCTGACATTTTTCATCTATTTCAGTTTATAACTCACTAATGTACTATCACAGGCATATGAAAAAAAAAAGGGGCTGTTCAAACCTTTTATTTCCAATCAAAACGAGGACATCGTCTCATCTCAAGTTGTGGCATGCAAGACAAAAAGTTAAAATACTGGCCATTACAGCAGAGAGAGTGGGGCATACCCTAATGCTCGGGGATAAAGTGATAAAAGCACTAAACAGATTGTTTCAATTCGGTAGTGGGGTATTTACATGTATAACCAGTGCTGATTTACAGTATCACTGATTCATTGTCTACTTCCTATGAGATTCGCTTCTGATCTAATCCATTGCTAATAATAAAAAGGATATTTTATTTTGGCCGCTAGTTTTGAAGTTTAAAAAGTTCAAGGCATTTTTATTCTTTTGCTTTTGTTTTTTCCTTTTAGAATTAGTCATTTAATAATTGCGATGGTGAAAAATGTTATATTAACATTCACATTTTCAATTCTTAGGGTACTTTTTTTTTTTTTTTTTTGCAGTTGCTTAAGGTAATTATTGAAATTATTCTAATAAAATGCCAACCAGTTGATGATTTTGAGAAACAAATGTTACATTTTTTTGTAGATAATCCTTTATTTTACTTTCCCAGCTATGGTTTCTGCCACGCATCGGTGACACAGTCTTGGTATTATTCAGATCAAATCTCACAGACAGAGATAATTTCATTTACATCATCCCACACTTCACTAGTTTCTTAACGTATTACACACGGCTCAGTTTTGCGTCTCCTATATGCTCCCCCTTAACCCTGTTATTCACAAACAAACTCTCAAAATTCATCTTTGCCTTGATGAATTACAATTTTATTTCAACACTCAGCCTGTTTCATCCTCTACATCCTTCTACGTTCATAAAGTTCCAACAGGAAATTAAATGCTGGATGACATTAAACTTTCCTAAATTAAAGTATGACAAGACAGGAATGATGTGTGTAGGCCCCTGTCTCCAAGGATAGAGATCTCTGTCTTTAGATAGATGGCATTGCAGCACCTCTCTCTACTTCCACTGAATACATTACGATCATCTTTCAACTTGACATTGCTGCCCAATAACTTGCACATAATCAAAAAGTTCTTGCATCTCCACCGTCCTTTAAGAAGTTCACCAATGTACGACCCTTGCCAATCAAAAGCTTCACCATTACAGTACATTCAAAGCACTTCATCCACTTTCATGGATTCATACTTACCTAAAATACTTCTCTACGTTTACTTTAAAAAATGACACGGAACAACTTCATTCATCCACATTGGGTAAATTATAGCCGATCAGTGGCTGTTTGATTTTTAGTAGTAAAAATGTCAGAAACCGTGTTTTAAATGGCATATATGAGGGGCGTTTGTCTTGAATGAGGCGATGATACAAATGATTGACATTTACACAAGACTTCAAACACAATACAGAGATGAGACTCTTAGCCACGCTAAACATTTTAAAGGTGACATTAAACATTTTAAATATTAAAAAAATAAAAAAAACACATCCATGAATAACAATCCTGCCTCTGAGCCCACTGCAGTTGTTTCAATGATCTTTCAGCTAATGCAACACCTGATCCTTGAAAACTTATGGATAACTTTTCGCTAACTTCTGAAAGAGACGAATCTGTTTGTGGGAAATTTACACACAACTATTCACTATCACCACTTTTGCACATTGCAGGAAGTTATTGCCACATACCCCTGCACAATCCTAACCTCGCTCTGAGCCATTTTCACATGTTTGGGCCATTAAAGGAGTTCCTGGGAGGCCGGGGTTTCAGACGTGAAGGTAGGTCGAGCACGGCTCCCGCGTACTGAGAAAACCTTCTACCTTGATGGTATCCATTCACTAGAGAAACATTGGGATATGTGCATTAGTGTAACAGGGGATTATATAGAAAAATAGAGGGAGAAATAAAGTGAGTACGTTTTTACTCTTATAATTGTGTTCAGTTTTTCTGCACAATCAGAGGCACCATTTTGACTCGATCGGCCTAGTATACAAACAAACAAATATACTGTACAGTCACACACAGAGAGTCTGATCATTTCTATACTTTTCTTACATCTAGTTGCAGTTTAGTATGGTGACAATATATTTTAGCATTAAAATCCTAATGATAAGTTGACAGTAAATAAATACATGTCCAGCTTTACCTTAAATAAAAATAAACACATGATATCATGGAAAATAAAGCATCATGAAAAATGAATTGTGGAAAAATATCAAACATAAAAGTGTGCACTGTAGTTGAAAGGTGTGCATGTGTAAACATGGGGAACACGTGTGAAACATGTAATAACCGTGTGACCTTTTAATAATTGGTGCCATAATTGAAATTCCCTATACGTCTAATTTCAAGTCTGCTTTGTTGGAGCACCAAGGTGAGTCAAAGTTATGTGAAAGACCATGCAATTATTTACCTTCTGGCCCACTATGCATTATGGGAGCCTGCTATATGTTCAGAATGGCCTGTAATGAGCTCATAAAATTCAGCAACAGCACTCCAATCGCTTCATCATACAGTATGTCGAACCCTCGGGCCAGCACGTTCAACACACACACACACACACACACACACACACACACACACACACCGCCCAACACAGCTCCCAGCTTGGCTCGCTTCTCCACTGGCAGTCATTTGATCCATTTTCTCCACTTCGCTTGCCTGCATTCAGAACCAAGCAAAGGCCAGCACCCTCGAACTGGGCTCCATATGCGGGGACAGGTGACCTCAGTGTAATGTAGAATTACACCACAAACAACTCTATCCCGCAGGCAGAACAGTGTAAAGTGGAAATCACTCAGGTGTATGATATGCTCCAGCAGCAGGAAAAAAAAAAAAAAAAAACGTATAAAGAGCTATAAAGCTTTAAGATTTTTGAGATGAATAGAGGTAAATCTTGAACTGTGTATCCCGTAATTCCCACAACACATTATCTTGCCTGACTCTTTTGATTGTAGCAATTTATTAGATGCTATAGAAGACCCCAGATAGGGAAGACTGATGAAATATTTGATGACTGATGCTTTTTTTGCATCTGTGGACTAGGTGCATGTGAGAGGGGCCAGACGGTGCAGGACCAAGAGGGGATATTACCTCCACCATGCAACAGGACAGCAAATGCCAAGTTCATTATCATCAAATGGCAGGAGCAAGTGGAGAGATTAAATTTGATTTCCGAATCAGAAGAAGACGCAAGAATCTGGGAATTAATTGGATGCAGGTTCTCTGAAAATAACTCCTACTGCATCTGTGACATCAAAGCTCAGTAATATCACAGGGCATCAGGAAATAGCTTAAGGAAAATCACATAGATCATAGATTAATCAATTGCTCTAGCTTTGGTAGAAACTTCAGCACCAATAGGAGAAAACACGAACTGTATGCCTTTTCTTTTTTTCTTTTGAGCTTTGAACATATCAGCCAGAGCAGCGAGTAAATGAACAGTAGATTGAATTCCTCCGTAATCTTGATCAAATCTATTTCATGTCCAATATCTAAAATAGATTGGATATGATTCAAAAGCGCACAAATTGAGTTGATAATAATATCTTTTTACTTCTGAGGCCACAAGAAAATCATTCTCATATCTTCATTCTATGTAGCAGGTGCATTTGAGCACTTGTAGGGTATGGCACAGATAGTTCTGCCTTGTAGGCTATACACCCTGATAATATAAAATGAACTTATGTGTACTAACTCAAGGGCCTCTTGTTTCTCCAGGCTCTTTAATTTTTTGTTCCTCCATGCACCAGGTGTCAGAAAGAGACACAATGAGAAACTGTTTCAAAAGACAATAAGACAACAAGACCAAATATTGTTTATAACAGGATTGCACAACAAACAATGCACACCAAATTGTATTTTTTTCCAGCCTCCCAAGCAATATTGTTCAGAAAGCAACAAATGTGAAATTAGTTTTTGAGGTAATTAAACCGAGAAATTAAGTGGTTTATATTTAAATGTCATGCATAATAATTAAGCACCTGAAACTTCATTTCTAAATGATGATTGTAAATTAAGCAGCCGACTGGTGCAGAATGATTACCTGCGGGAGTCTAAGGGCTCTACATAAGTGCCGACCTCTGCTGGCAGATCCCCCTCCCCCCCCCCCCTCCCCGGGGGAGGTAGTTCTTTCACTGTGTTTTCAGCACCATGCCTATGTGATAAATTTGGCAATTGCATCTATGTCTGTAGTTGTAGTCTGCCTCATCAAGAGACTGTGATGCAGAAAGTTTTAATTATTGTTTGAACCCAGGCTTGGCCTCATATTCTGCCTTGCTTAATGACTTATTCTATTAAAGAAAGAAATGCTGCATCATAAATAATTGTTGTGGATAAAGAAAGAAAAAAAAAAGCAACAACAAAAAAACAAATAAATAAAAAAATAATAATAACAACAACAACAATAATAATAATAATAATAATAATAATAATAATAATAATAATAATAGTAATTTATTAGAAATAAATGTTAACATTGTATAATAATAATAATAATAATAATAATAATAATTATTATTATTATTATTATTATTATTATTATTATTATTATTATTATTATATTTTATTATTCTTATAATGATTATTATTGTTGTTGTTGTTGTTGTTGTTGTTGTTGTTGTGATAATTGTTATTGAGATGATGATGATGATTTTATTATTATTATTATTATTATTATTATTATTATTATTATTATTATTATTATTATTATTATTATCACTCTCTCACTCACTCATCGTCTATATCACTTCATCCTGTATTCAGGGTCGCAGGGAGCCTGGAGCCCATCCCAGGAAGCCCAGGCCACAAGGCGGGTCACACCCCATACAGGGTGCCAATCCTTTCAGTATTATTATTATTATTATTATTATTATTAGATTTTATTTTATTATTGTTATATAGTATTTCTATTAGATTTGCACATATATAATAGCAGATAAACTAAATATAGTCAGGGGGCATTCAAGTCAAGAGTTTGATCGTGCAGAATAACAGAATATAGGTTTGAAATAATCTCATTCTGCTGATAAATGTTTGACATTAATTGTTAGAAAGAAGCAAAATGATATTCCAATAGAATTAGTTTAAAAACTATTGATGCATTTGATTATTTAACACTTGGTTCATGGTATGGTTAGTAATGCTATATATGAGGGGTGTTCAAGTAAAACCAGGACTTTTGATTCTGCAGAATAACAGAACAGGATTAATTATGAAAATAAAGACTCATTTTATTTCTTGATATAATCCGCTACAACACTAATGCACTTATCCCAGTGTTTCACTAGTGCTTGGAAATCATCAAGGTAGAACATTTTTTCAGTACAAGGGAGCCATGATCAGCTTCACATCTGAAACACTGGCTTTCAAGGAACTCCTTTAATGGCTTGGAGCGAAGTCAGGATGGAGGATGTAGCAATAACTCTCACTTGAGAACCTGTAATGTGCACGTGGTGTTTGTGACTGATTCTGTGTACAGTTCCTTTGCACCAAAACCCAATGTTTCTGCTCTCTAGCAAACTGAAGGTTTTGCTGTTGCCAGCTGAAACATATTAATTACTGCAGTAATTATCCAATGAATGGCCCTTGGGAATTTGCTGATTTAAAACAAATCCAATAGGTGTTTTTTTTTTTCATTAGAAAAAGACATGCCAGAGGTTTTTTGTTCACTTTTTTTTCATTTATTTATTTATTTATTTATTTACTTATGAGACAGAAGTTCACTTCTACAATTGATCACTTTTACAGTCATTTTTACCAGACTAAATTTATTAGACTAAATCATACCAAAACCAGTAGCTATTATGGAGAAACAAAGCTCGATCCTGGGCTTGGGTTACCCTCTGGGGGTTAAATGTTCTTGTTGTGTTCATGTGGGTTTTCTCCATGCTCTTTGATTTTCTCACACCTCCCAAAAACATGTCTGTAGGTGATAAATTGAATGAAGGTCTGGGTTCATGGTGTCCTGTAATGGACTCACACCCAGTATTCCCAGGATAGACTCTGGTGCCACATAAACTGAAGATGAATGAATAAAGGGAAACACACATAAACTCTCCTTTCATTTTTAAGGAACAAAAACAGTAAATAAATAAATAAATAAAACTGAGCTTACCATGATATACACTATATAACTAGAGTTCAAATGTTCTATAATCAATGTAAATTGAAGAGATGGAGATCTGAATATCTAAGACAGTACAATGCA